>PVJC01008842.1:0-47380 GCA_004026665.1 Murina feae | reverse complement strand
CTGAAAGCTACTGAGAATGGTCAGAATGCAGTTCAGGCAATCCAACTTTCAGCGGTGGGGGCCCACCAGGTATTTGCGATGGTGGGCCACCCAGCTGGAAACATCCACGCCTGCACTCACCAGCCATTCCACCCCCCAGTGCACGAACCCTGTGGGGGCTGTAGCCAGCCTGAAAACAGCCCTCAGCCCCTCACCCAGGCTGGCCATGCATGCCAGCAGGTGGACATCCCCCCCGAGGGGTTCCAGACTGTGAGAGGGCACAGGCCAGGATGAGGGACCCCCTCCTCCCCTCGCCGAGTGCACAAATTTTTGTGCACCGGGCCCCTAGTATATATATATATATATATATATATATATATATATATATATATATATATATATAGTATTCATTATGTTGAGGTACTTTCCATCTATTCCTGGTGCACAGGAGTGTTTTAAACATAAATGGATGGTGTAGCTTATCAAATGCTTTTTCTGTACCAAGTGATAAGATGATATGATTTTGACTCTTTCTGTTATTAATATGCTATATTACATTGGTTGGTTTGAGTATGTTGAACCATCCTAGTTCCCCTGGAATGACTCCACTTGATTATATATTATTTTTGGACTAGGGGCCCGGTGCATGAAATTCGTGCATGGGGGTGGGGGAGTGGGGGAGGTCCCTCAGCCCAACCTGCACCCTCTCCAATATGGAGTTCTTGGGGACGCTCACAATTCAGGACCTCTGGTTCTTAACCGCTAACCTGCCTGCCTGCCTTAACCACTCTGCCTGCCTGCCTGCCTGAACCCCCTAACTGCCCTCCCCTGCCGGCCTGGTCACCCCTATTAACTTTTTTTTTTTTAATCTTATCCCCTTCACACATAATCGTATTTGACTTCCTTATTGGCTTCTTCCTCTCACACACAATTTTTCTCCTTTATGTAACACTTTTCCTACTGACTCATCAGTTACAAACTTTTCTTTCCTCCTTATTTGCTACTTCTGTTCCATCACCATTCTTCCCATTTTCCTACTACCCTCCTTCCCTTCCCACATTCCTTCTTTCCTTTATCTTTATCTTTACCCCTGCCCACCCTCCCCCTTTCCTTCCTTCCCACCTTAATTTTTTTCTTCACTTCTTCCTTCTGACCTGATTTGCTCCCTCCCCCATTCCTTCCTTATTCCCATTCTCCTTTTAAGCTCTACCAGCTCCCCCTTTATAACTTTTCTTCCCTCCCTCTTTTTCTCTCATCCTACCTTTGCCATACATTCTTTTCTACTTACTGCCACTATTTTAATACCTATCTATCTACCTGCCTAATTATCCACTATCATTTATCTTTTTTCCTTTTCTGACTTCTTCTTTTAAAATCTATCCCCAGTACACAACTATACTTGATATTCATTATAGGCCCTACAGTTCCCTCATACATCCTCTTTTTTTAACTCTGCTGTTAAAAAAACTCTTTTATAAAGTTCTTCCCTCCATCCTGTTCCACCCCTCCTCCACCTGGTTACTTCCCCCAAACTCTCCCTGGCTGCTGCTCCCTCTGCCCCCTGCCCATCTCTCCGTTCCCTGGCTCCCCTGGGGGTTCACCCCAGCTCTGAAGGGAGACCAGGGGCCTCTCACAGGAGACCCCTGCCACTGTGGCAGAGAAAATGGAGCTGGCAAGAGAGGGAGCCCAGGAGGGGGTGTGTGTGTGTGTGAGAGAGAGGTAGCAGCCCTCCTTCCCTCATTAAAGCTTCCATGGTGAGGGGGCATTAACCCCCAGTTCAGAGCTCAGCCCCAGCCAGGTGGCAGCTGCCCATGCAGCCCAGGCACTCCAGCTGCAAAGTAGGAGCACCTCCACCTCTGGACCATCCACCTCTCCATTCGGGGACCCGCCAGCTTCTGTCTCCCCTGGACCACAGTGTGGGCTCACTTCTCCTGCCCACGGCTGTGGCCTGGATCCTGGGGTAGACAGAAGCTTAGCCGTCTGCCCTGCTGGACTGCAGCCGTGGGTGGCTTGCTTCCATCTGCCGCCCACGCCTGTGGCCTGGACCCCAGGGCAGACGGAAGCTTAGCTGTCTGCCCCAGGATCCAGGCCGCAGCTGCAGGGGCTCACTTTTCCCACCCGCAGCTGCGGCCTGGATCCCGGGACAGAGGTCTTCGGCCTGCCCTGCTGGACCACTGTGTTTGGCTTCTCCTACGGCTGAGGCCTCCGCCATCTTGGCTGGGCTAATTTGCTTGCAGTCACTCTGATTAGCTAGTGGGCGTGGCTTAGGCATCCCAAAGAAATGGTCAATTTCAATATTACGTTTTTATTAGAGTAGATGTACTGTTGAGTTCCATTTCCTAGTATTTTGTTTAGGAGTTTTTCATCTGTAGTCATCAGAGATATTGGTCTGTAGTTTTCTTCTTTGTTTTGTTTTGTTTTGTTATCCTTGCCAGGTTTTAGTATGTGGGATATATAGGCCTCATAGAATGGGTTAGGAAGTATTGCCTGGTCTTAAATTTTTTGTAGAGGTTGAGAAGGAAAGGTTTTAAATTTTCTTCAAATATTTGGTAGAATGCACTGGAGAAGCCATCTGGTCCTGGACTTTTTTTTGGGGGGGGGGAAGGGGGGGAATTTTTGACGGTTGTTTTCATTTCCTCACTAATGATCAGTCTATTTAGATTTTCCAATTTTTCATGCCTTAGTCTAGGAAGGTTATATATTTCTAGGAACTTATCCATTTCTTCCAAGTTATTGAATTTGGTGGCATATAGTCTTTCATAATATTCTAGTATTGTCCTTGTATATCTGTGATGTCTGTGGTGACTTATCCTCTCTAATTTTGTTTATATGGGTCTTCCCTTTTTTTTCCTTAGTCTAGCTAGGGGTTTCTCAATTTTATTAATCTTTTCAAAGAACCAACTCTTTGTTTTATTGATTTTTTTCATATGGTCTTTTTGTTCTCTATTTCATTTAATGCTGCCCTAATTTTTATTATTTCCTTTCTTCTGCTGACTTTGTTATTTTTTTCTAGTATTTTAAGATGTAATGTTAGGTTGTGTACTTGGGATTTCCCTTGTTTCTGAAGATAGGTTTGTAATGTTATAAACTTCCCTCTTATTACTGCTTTCCCTGCATCCCAGAAGATTTGATATATTGTGTTGTCATTTTCATTTGTCTCTCTATATTTTTTTTTATCTTATCTGTTATTTTTTCTTTGACTCTGTCATTTTTTAGATTTTTAATCTCCACATATTTGTGGGTTTCTTACTTCCTTTTGACAGTTGATTTCTAATTTCAAGTCATTGTGGTCAGAAAATATACTTGGTATAATTCCAGTCTTCTTGCATTTGTTGATACTAGTTCTGTGACCCAACATATGGTCTATCCTTGAGAATGTCCCATGTGTACTGGAGAAGAATATATAGTCTGATGTTCTGGGATGACATGTTCTATAAATGTCAATTATGTCCATTTGGTCTAGTATTTCATTTAATGTTGATATTTCTTTATTGATTTTCTGTTTGGTTGATCTGTCTAGAACTGTCACTGGAGTAGTAAGGTCCACAAACTCTTTTTGTGTTTTGATCGATTTCTTCCTTTAGTTCTGTGAGCAGTAGTTTTTTATATTCCGGTATTCCCTGATTGGGTGCATATATGTATTAAGAAGTGTTATGTTTTCTTGATGTAGTGTTCCCTTTATCATTATAAAGTGTCCATATTTGTCTCTTGTTGTTATTTTTGTTATCTTGAAAATCTATCTTGTCAGATATAACTATAGCTATACCTGATTTTTTTTTGTGGATGTTATTTGCTTGGAGAATCATTTTCTACACTTTTGCTTTGAATCTGCCTTTGTCTTTTCAGCTTAGATGTGTCTCTTGTCAGCAGCATATGATTGGGTTTTGGTTTTATTCTTCCATTTGTTTATGTCTTCCTCCATCTGTTTTTTCAATGTCTAGCAGTTTTCTGAGTACAGGTCTTTTAGCTTCTTAGTTAAGTTTGTTCCTAGTTTTCTTAATTCTTTTATTTCCATGATAAATGCAATTTTTTTTGGTTTCTCTTTTTGTGAGTTCATTATTGGTGTATAAAAAAGCCACAGATTTATGGGTGTTAATTTTGTATCCTGCTACATTGTTGAATTCAGTTATTAAGTCTAGTAGTCTTTTGATGGAGTCTTTAGGGTTTTCTATGTACAATATCATGTCATCTGCAAATAATGACAGTTTTACTTCTTTTCCAATTTGGATGCCTTTTACTTCTTCTTCTTGTCTAATTGCTATGGCTAGCACTTCCAGTACCATGTTGAACAGGAGTGGTGAGAGTGAACATTCCTGTCTTGTTCCTGTTCTTAGGTGAAATGGTTTTAGTTTTTCCCT
This sequence comes from Murina feae, assembly GCA_004026665.1. Taxonomy (NCBI): domain Eukaryota; kingdom Metazoa; phylum Chordata; class Mammalia; order Chiroptera; family Vespertilionidae; genus Murina; species Murina feae. The sequence continues at coordinate 43,043 of PVJC01008842.1, read as the reverse complement.
ATTGAGTATGATGTTGGCTGTAGGTTTGTCATATAGGCTTTTATTATGTTAAGGTATGATCCTTCTATTCTCTCTTAGCTGAGAGTTTTTATCAAGAAAGAGTGTTGGATTTCATCAAATGCTTTTTATCCATTAATTAATATGATTGTGTGATTTTTATCTCTAAATTTGTTTATGTGATGTATCACATTTATTGATTTCTGGATATTGTACCATCCTTGCATCTTCAGAATAAATCCCCCTTGGTCATGGTGTATCAACTTTCAAATGTAATGCTGGATCTGATTTGCTAGAATTTTGTTGAGGATTTTAGCATCTATGTTCATCAGGGATATTGGCCTATAATTCTCTTTCTTTGCAGTATTTTTATCTGGTTTTGGGATTAGAGTAATGCTGGCTTTGCAAGAGGGTTTCATACTCTGAAACTCACAGAAGGACCAGGTGCCAGGTTACTTGAGGTCTGTAGCTGGAGCAGCTGGCTTTTAGGGAGGGGCACACTCCCAGACTCACTGGAGGGTCCAGTCACTGACTCATGTGGGGCCTGTGGCTGAAGCAGCAGGTTGGGAGGATGGGAGTGTACTTTGGGACTCACAGGAGCCTGCAGTCTTAGAGGTTAGACTATTTCTGTGGGTCTGCAGATGAGGTAGCAGGTCTTTGGCCAGAGTGGCTATAGGATCCAGGATGGTGTCTGAGGCTAGTCTGTGTGGTGGTGAGGCTGGGCTCCTAATCACAGCAGCCCTCCCCTTCAAGATGGCATGATTTCTGTGCCAGAGCTGGCTGCCCCAGGAATGCTTGCAGTGGTAGCAGGGGCTCCACTTTTAGGAGAACCAGATCTGCCAGCCCCTGAGAGTGCTGCAGGATATAACTGTTCCTCACTCACTCACACACACCACACATGTCCATACCCTCCCCTTTTGCTCCTTCACTCACTCACACTCTCTCCCTCATTGCTGTCCTGCTGATTGCCATCTTGACTCCTCCCTCAGTCTGTTGTTTTTGTTTGGTGATATTTCATACATTTTTCCTCTGTTTCCCCCTTTTTTTTCTTTTTTTGAGCTATTTGTCATGATTTGGGGATTTTTGTGTGTGGTTACCAGTAGGTTTATAAAAAATAAAGTTGCAAATATATTGTAGTAGTTTCCCTGTTGAGTGCATCTGATCTTCATCTTCCTTTGATAGTTCAGACCTTTCCCTCCTCCCCTTTAATTTTTATTGTCAAAAATTATCCCTCTTTATGCTGTAAGGTTTTGGTGGTCTTATTCATAGTGTTGTGACCTTATGTTCTTTGTTTCAGGTAGAATAAATCCCTTGAGTATTTCCTGCAATGGAGGTCTTCTGGTGATAAAATCCCTCAGCTTCCATATATCTGGGAACATCTTTATTTCCCCTTTATATTTAAAGGATAATTTTGCTGGGTATATTGTTTGTGGCTGGTAATTTCTCTCTTTCAGATGTTTGAATATTTGGTTCTACTCTCTTCTGTCTTGTAGAGTTTCTTCTGCGAACTAAGATGAAATTCTGATTTTTTTAGGTCAGTTTCTTCTTTTTCCTGGCTGCTTTAAGAATTTTTTCTTTGTCATTAATTTTTGACAGTTTCAATACACATGCCTTTGAGCGGGCCTCTTTGGATTGGAGTAACTGGCATTCTGTTTGCTTCTTGGATTCAAAGATCTAGTTCTTCCCATAGATTTGGGAAGTTCTCATCCACTATTTGTTTTGATAGACTTTCCATTTCATGCTTCCTCTCTTCCTCCTCTGCAATACCTATAATTCTACTATTTCTTTTTCTGATTGAGTCAGAGAGGTCTCTTAGAGCTTGTTCACTTTTCTTTATGCTCAGATCTCTCTTTTCTTCCCTCTGCATCATTTCCTGATTGCTGTCTTTGACATCACTAATTCCCCCCCCACCCCCAAATCCGGTTGGTTCCGCTTCCTATACTCCGCATTTTATTCTTAATCTCTTTTATTGCATGCTTCATTTCCAGGATTTCTGGTTGGTTCTTTTTGAACATTTCAATCTTTTTGGTAAAGTACTCAATTTAGTCATTGATTTGTTTTCTGAGTGCACTGAATTGCCTGTCAGTATTTTCTCACATCTCGTTGAGTATTTTCAAAACTGCAATATTGAAATCTCTGTCATTTATAATACACATTTCCATGTGTTCTGGCTTATTTTGGGGGATATTTCATTTTCTTTCTGGTCATCCTGGTTACTGTGTTTATTCATGGTGTTTGCAAATGCATTTATCTCTGAAGAGGTCTTTCTACTGTTTTCCAGTAGATGGCACTAAATTGCTAGGTTTATTTATTTATTTTCTTCTGCGATCTCCCAGTCTTGAACCTTCTCAGCTTATGTAAGAGCATTTAGCTGAGCTGCTTAGGCATGGGTGTGTTTTCCCCACACCATGATGGCAAGCCCTGACCTCCACGGAGCCCCATCCCAGGCACCCCTCCTGGGGACCAGTCACAGAGGAACCCAAGATTTGATTGCAACAGCTCTTCATTTACAGATAATATGCTGCTGATGCCAACTCCAAGGGCAACAGTAGGTGTGTTTTTGGAGTCCAAGCAGTGGCAGGGCTCTGTAGTTCTGTTTCTTTGTCTGAAACACCACTACCTGGTCTGAAAGTGGGGAGCAGCACAGCAGAACCCTGTGCTCTCTTGGGCATCTGCTGACTCACACTCTTCACTCTCTTGCTTCTGGCTTGCCCTGCGGGGCATTCCTCCCCTGCAGCTCTCTGTTCCTCCTGGCCAAAGGAAGTGCCTAATACCACCAGCTTTCTTCCCTCTCCCAGGCAGGCTGCAAGATCCTAGCCTAGTCAGGAGCTCCCAACTGCAGGGCTGCATCTGAAGGCCTTCTGCACTTCCCTCTCTTCTCATTTCCCTGCTTACTCCTGGATGCCCACCTTTAGGTGTTTCAGTGCATGGGTCTCTCAGGCATGTGTCTGTGTTGAGCAGGGATTTCTTTGTTAAACTATAGATGATTAACTTGTTGAAATGTCAGTGGGGAAAGGAACAGATACACCCTTTCACAGGCCATTCCTCTGACGTCACGCCTCAAGTTTGGTTTCTAATTTAACACTCTGCTTCTTAGATTGACAAACAGTTTTCTATTTTCAGTCAAAGACTCTATGATATAGAAAAATTCTGAGCAATTTTTAAGACAATTGTCCAGGTAAGAATTATGGAAGCAAAGAAAAAGATAGTTTATTCAACTTTTTCATATCCTTCCATCCATGTTCCAATCACATCTACACCCACAAGAGTATGAGTTTGTCATAACAGTATAAAGGGGTAAACCACCTGGGACCCATTTTCACAAAACTTTTGCACAAATTTGTCATTTAACTGTAGGCTCTTAGTTGAGACTAGCTCCTTTGGGTTCTTTCGTTACAGAAAATTTTCCATAATAGCTTCAATAGTATTCTTCAATTCTTTATTCCATGGTTCTTCCTTATCTGCTCATTAATCTAGCACAGGGTTGGTTCTTCATTCATTCATTCATTCATTCATTCATTCATTTATTTCATTATGAATGAATACATAAGGTCTTTGCTCTCATGGAACTTGTATTTTGATAGAAGTTAACAATAATCTGAAATATCATTGCAAGGAAGCTTTGGGGGTTTACTCCAGTATGAAGAGAAAGTGTTTTAATTTACCCCAGGAAAAATTTATTTTATGGGTAAATGATATAAAGCTTAGGGAATTAGTAGAACCTTCTGATTAGGAAGCACGTCAGCATATTATACCTTGGAAGGCCAGGAATTTGACACATTCCCATTAGATGGAGCTTCAGAGAAGCTCCATGCTGATGTGTCTCCCAGTGATCCCCCTCCGAATTGACTTCTTTCCAGCCAAGGAATTATTTATGTTTGAAAGACATCCTTGTGTGAAACGAAGGCTGGGAGCCTTACCACAGGACATTTCTGGATGGAAACCTGGCCTTAGAAGAATGGAGTGTGAGCTCGGGCCCACAACTAATCTAATCTAATAAAAGAGTACCATATTTTCCGGAGTACAAGATGACTGGGCATATAAGACGACCGTCAACTTTTGAGAAGATTTTCCTGGGTTAAAAAGTCCGGACGGAGACCATATGTGGCACAAAAAGGAGCCGACCAGAGACACTTGTGGTCTCCGTCCAGCTCCATTGAAATGAATGGAGTGCAGCCATTTTTGAGCCCCCCCCCCCACCCCGCACCATGTGTAGCGACCGCAGATTATCCAGTCCAGCTCGGAAGTTTCAGCACCCGCCCTATAAGACGACACCCGGCATATAAGATGATCCCCGACTTTTGAGAAGATTTTCCTGGGTTAAAAAGTCATCTTATATGCCAGAAAATACAGTAATATGCTACTTGGTATCACTCTGCTACATCTTAAGCCATGTCCACCAGCCAATCAGAGTGAATATATGCAAATTAACCCAATCAAGATAATGGCCGGCAGCCACAGAGCTAGAGCAAATAGGAGGCTTCATTGCCTCAGCGATGGAGGAAGCTGCCTGTCCTGGCCAGCTGTGGCCTCCATGCAAGGCAACAAAGTTTCAGTTATAGAAGGTAAATAAACTCCAGAAACTGCTTCCAGCCAGCCTCCTTGGGAGCTTGGGTCAGTGGCGACTGTGGCCAGTCTGCAAACAACCATCAGCCCCTCAGCCAGGATGGCCCCACCCTCATGGGGTGAGGGCCCCTCCTTGGGGGTTTGGCCAGCCTACAAACAGCCATCAGGCCCCCACCCAGGCTGGCCAGGCACTCCAGCAGGGACATCCACCATGAAGGGGTTGTGACTAGTCTGAAAACGGCCCTCAGCCCCTCACCCAGGCTGACCAGGCACCCCAGCAGGACCCCCCCCCACCTGAAAGGGCTGTGGCCAGCCTGCAAACAACTATAAGCCCCTCACCCAGGCTGGCCAGGAACCCCAGTGGGACCCTCACCCTGATCCAGGACACACTTCGAGGAAAACCAGCCAGCCCCCAACCATGCACCAGGGCTCTATCCTATATAATAAAAGGATAATATGCAAATTGGCCCTAACAGCAGAACCACTAGGAATGACTGGTCACTATGACACACACTGACCACCAGGGGGCAGACGTTCATGCAGGAGCTCCCTGGTGGTCAGTGCGTTCCCACAGGGGCAGCTCTGCTCAGCCACATGCCAGACTAATGGCTGCCAGTACAGTGGTGGTGGTGGGAGCCTCACCTGCCTCCTCAGCAGTGCTAAGTATGTCTGACTGCAGCTTAGGCCTGCTCCCCGCTGGCAAGTGGACATCCTCTGAGGCTTTAAGGGCTGCCAGAGGGATGTCTGACTGCCAGTTTAGGCCCGATCCTCCAGAGAGTGGGCATAATCCAGCAGGTGGACATCCCCCGAGTGGTCCCAGACTGCGAGAGGGCACTGGCCAGGCTTAGGGAACCCCCCGAGTGCACAAATTTTTGTGCACTGGGCCTGTAGTACACTAGTAAAGTAGAATAGGAAAAATATGATTTCCAAAAGAAAGAACTGCTGCTGCTGCTGCTGCTGCTGTGAAACTGAGAAAAGCTCAGATATGGTTTCAAGAAACAGAAATATCATAGCAGAGAACACATGTAAAGGTTATATTTTTGAGTTAGGGGATCTGCAAAGCTTTTTAATTGAATCTATCATGCTGCATTGAGTTGTTAATTTTTAAAAAAAACATGTAGCTTTGGTCTCCTCAATTAGATTTTAAGCTCATTAAAAGCAGAGATTTGTTCTCCATCCTCCTTGAATTCTAGGTGTGCAGGGTGTCATTTTTAGTTCTTGATACTTAAACACATTTAGATGCATCTTTCATTTTAAAATTGGAGGCAAAGCATGTGAGACTGAGGCAAAGGTTGCTGATTTGTGATGGGTTGAATAGTGTGTAACTGGGTGAGCTGATAACTTGATTCTTTCCATTGATTTTGCCCTTCAGAAGGAATGGCTGGTTGAAGAAGAGAGAATGGGAAGGCTGCAAACTCTGACTCATGTTTGCAGGTATGAATCAAAGGGTGGCATGGGTTGAGGGATGAGAACAACACACCTGAACCAACTTTGGAAGCCCATCAAAAAATTCTTTGCAAAGTGCTGTCCAAGTAACCTAAATGTTTTGTCATATCTGGAACCCCAGATTTTCAGCACAGTAAGAGATTAACAGCATTAACTAATAATAAAATAGAATAATTATAACAATATACTGTAATAAGTTATATGGATGTGGTCTACTTCTCTCTATATAAGTATATTTCTTTACACACTCTTCTTGTGATGCTATGAAATGATAAAATGCCTACTTGATGAGATGAAATGAGGTGAACGAGACATTACTGTGTAAAATTAGTTACTTGACTATAAGCACTGTGATACCATGATAGTTAATCATCTGTTAACCAAGTAGGCTAGTAAGTGACTGGCTGGTGGGAAGTATATGCAATGTGGAGACACAGCACAAAGAGATGATTCATGTCTGGACAGTATAGCAAGATGGCATCACTCTACTCAGAATTGCAGACTGCTATATTATGGGTTGAATTGTGACTCCCCAAATTCATATGTTAAAGTCCTATCCCCCGCCCCGGTACCTCAGAATGTAACCTTATTTGTAAGTAGGGTTGTTGCAATGTATTAGTTACAATGAGGTCATACGGGGTAGGATGAGCCTCTAGTTCAATATGACTGGTGTCCTTATATAAAGGGCAAATTTGAAGTGCATGCGCACAGAGAGAGAGAGAGAGAGAGAGAGAGAGAGAGAGAGAGAGAGAACACCATTGGTTGTGATGCTTCTACAACCAATGAATACCAAAGATTGCCAGTAAACTACCAGAAGCTAAAAGAGAGGCATGGAACAGAATCTCTCTCACAGCCCCAGAAGAAACAACGCACTTAAGACTTGATCTCAGACTTCCAGCCTCCAGAGCTGTGAGACAATAAATTTCTGTTGTTTAAGCCACATGGTTGTTAATGCTTTGCCATGGCAGCCCTAGCAAGCCAAGTGTTAAGATTTCAGTTGCCCATTACAAATCACAAACTTGCTCTTTTTCCAGCAATGCAAAAAATCATGTTAGCAGCATTTATCATATCAAGAGCATGTGTATCTGGATATTAACATTTCAGAAATGTTATTTTACCTTTGAAATGTTTTGTCAGTTCCTTCCCCAAAGAGTCTTTAAAGTTAATGGTTAACACTTTAGCCATTAATCACCTAAGAATCTCAAGAAACACCTAAGGTCCAATCCCCTCATTTAAAGATGAAGATGTTGAGGACCACAGGTGCAAAGTGACTTGTCCAAGGTCAGCTAGCTTGTTGGAGAGAGAACTGAGAGTCCTGACATCCAACTCCCAAGTCAGAGATTTTTCCACTAGATTTTCACTCCATCCTGTGGAAAATTTATGTACAAAAATATGTACACTCTTGCTTTGCAATGTGAATATGAGCAAAGAATACCACTAAGTGCCTAGAGAAACTGTTCCTCAGATTTTAAAGATTTAAAAACAAAAGTAACCAAAACTTTTATAGTCCCAGTCCAACAGAGTCTAAAGAAGAATGGAAGAGGCCAAAATCTAATTATGTCTCTAAATATTTACTTAATCCTACAGGCTACTTGCCATTCCTATTTCCACGTTTTTGAGGGATTCTAATATGGAACATTAGGTACATTTAATTTCAGACTTGTAACAAATCAGTTGTGCCAAATCATACAAGTTCATCTCAATATAATTTTCCCCAGTGGGAGGAAATATAATATGGCAGCGGCCAAAATATGTGCATTAGTTGAAAAAACGCCACATTCCTATCCTAAGTTTTATGCCACTATCATCTATGTCTCCTTCTCTTTCTCTCCTCCTCCCCCACTCTCTCTGAATTCTTTCCAGATCTTTGATTCTACCAAGAAAGAAAAGAGCCTTTCATTTTAAAACCTAGATGATGGTTCAATTGACCTTGAAACCAAGTTCAGTTAATTCATGATTGTTAGTGAACTTGAATAATAGAGGTAGCTGCTGGAAAAATGCTTTCCATACTGAAAGATAGAAAAACAAGAATGCTGGCAGGTTACTTTTTAATCTATACAACCTTGATATGATTCTTAGTCTAGGAAAATTGCATTTTGGATAATACATTCCAACTTTTTAGCACTCTGATAGCAAATGCAAATGGTTCATTATTTGATAAACAAATAACTCCAAAGGCCAGTGAGATTCTCAGATAAAAATACTATTCTAAGTACAAAGGGAGGGAAGGGCAGCTTTAGAAAACATACTTGATTGGAATATAATTGATAGGATATGTTTTAAAAGCTGTTAATATATCCAATCTATATGGTATCTGCTTAATATTTTAATGATTCATAATGAATTTTATCCAAAATGATTCTTTATTTGACTATGTCTAGTAGCATTAGAGAATAGCTTGTAAATATTTCACTAATAATTTGACATTTATTATTTTTCTTTTTCTCTGAAACAAAATAGTAGTAGATTGGCATAAATCAACTCATGTTCTAAATACACTATGTTAAGCTTGTATAAACTATTCAGTCAACTCATCTAGCAAACACTTTTGCTGCAGGAAGACCAGAGTGAGGGACTAAATCTTCAGGGACCTTTTTCTGTCCCTCAGTCATGGACCAAACCAGCAGCTGGCCTCGTGCTGAATCCAGAGATCATTTGGAGGTAACAGATGCAAAATATGTGTTTATTCAACAAGTAATCATAGATTGTTGTTGTGCATACATAATAGTTCAATAGAGAATGTATCTGTAAATGAATTTTTAGGGAAGAAAATGTCCCATGCCCACCAAATCTGAATGTTCAGTACTTTCAAACTGAAATTTGCCTTTCAAGAGAGTTTTCCTTGGAACAAAAAAGGCAAAAGAGATGCCACCTATTGGTTGTACTATGATATTTTTTTAGGATAAAAATCTTAAAACTAAATTTGTACAGCTTTGGGGGTACATGAGAACAATTAGATGGAATCCATTTCCAGATTTTCAACATCCATATGTACTCTTTCCTAAAACTACCCAGGAAAACACCTGCGTTTTCCTGGTTTTCCCTTTCCCTATCTCCTTTCACAATCACTCTTCTCATACAATCTTACTGAATGTTCATTGCCCTAAGGGATAAAAATGCAGTGTGTCAAACACAGGATTATGTAAATATTGGAATATGTGAAGCTACTTTTCATCAAGGTGCCAAGTCCATTCCCTTCCTTCCCATCCATCTCATTAAGATACATGGTTCCTGCCCTGACCGGTTTGGCTCAGTGGATAGAGCGTCGGCCTGCGGACTCAAGGGTCACAGGTTCGATTCCGGTCAAGGGCATGTACGTTGGTTGTGGGCACATCCCCAGTTGGGAGTGTGCAGGAGGCAGCTGATCGATGTTTCTCTCTCATCGATGTTTCTAGCTCTCTATCCCTCTCCCTTCCCTTCTGTAAAAAATCAATAAAATATATTTAAAAAAAAAAAAGATACATGGTTCCAATACATTTTTATTTTTTTAAGTTTAATAAATATGATAATACATAATATATTTATTTTTTAAACATATTTATATTGATTTCAGAAAGAAAGGGAGAGGTAGAGGGAGAGAAACATCAATGATGAGAGGTAATCATTGATTGGCTGCTTCCTGTACATCCCACACTGGGTATTGAGCCTACAACCTAAACATGTGTCCTGACCAGGAATTGAAAAGTGACCTCCTGGTTCATAGGTTGATGCTCAACCACTGGGCCACACCAGCTGGGCAATATTTTTTATTTTTATAGATTATATGCTAATAATAACGGTATTGATAGCTATTGAAAAAAAGAAAATAAAGGTATTTTAAAGTTTTGTTTTAGCATGTCCACTTATATGTTACAGAGAAGTAAAGAGAGAGTTATCAATTAGGAACTTTCCACCCAAAAAGTACACTGGGATGCTATTTGGGGAAGAAAATTGGATAAAAATATGATTTCAAATAAATTTTTCAACTCTAAAAAAACTTATTCATGTAATTTTAATGGATGTCAATAGGTAACAGCTATAATATTCAGATTCTACTAGATATATTTAGAGAACTACAGTAAGTTTATTTTTTGGTATTAATACTGGAGATTTACATCTTTTGTAATTACTTAGATTGTGGTGAAAATTTTTAGATGCCAACCTAAAAGTGGGCCAACAGCTATATAACTTTTAAAATCATCTTAAGGGACTTGAACAAAAAGCTTGAAGACTATTGCTCAAGACATGAGCTGATTAGTGGATGCAGCAGAGGGAATGAAGGAAAGAGAGACAAATCATATTAAATGTTGGCCTCAGCATGTGACTTGAGGCCCAAATCAATCACAGGAGAACAAATGGTTGTAAGAGTTAGATGTGCTTAACTTAAGAAACAGGAGTGAGCCAAAGTTGCTTACTACTGTTTGAAGCTGAGGGGAGTGGTGTATCAAATATGTCTCAGACAATAATCACGAGTAAAAAGAGTCCATATGTAACCATGTGTTCTGAATTTAACATATCCTTTTACACTCAGAGAAAAAGGCATATGGTGGTTTTTAAGCCCCATAATAAAATCCAGACTTAGAAACAAATAAATGGGTGGTTATTCATTCACATAAAAATTTATACTAGGGTTCTTTCAATTATGGAAGCTAAATGTTAGCCCTAATAATTATAATATTATTCCAAAGAGCTAAAATAAAAATTTCAGATTGGTTAGACTAGATATGTTCAATTAAAGTGTCCCTGTCTGGAAAAAAATCCACAGTAGGCAGTTTTCACAAGTGTGTTAAAAGCCATGGACTGGAAAAAGTAATGAGCATAATTTTATTTTTTTTTCTTCTCTGATTTGGGTTAAGAAGAAAATAATAACTGATAATCACTCTAAAATTCATTCAGCAAGAAAGTTCTCTAAAAATAATGTATTGATAGAATGGGCCTTCTTCAAGGAAATTTAGGGTAGTCATTCCCAGAGGGGTACAGTGTACAAAAAGAACAGAACTGCCTGTTACAACAAACACCCATGAGAACACAACCAACTCTAGGCAAACTGTGCTGATCATTTGGGGGCTTCTCCTTACCCTTCATTGCATGGCATAACACAGGTCTCCAGGGATTCAGTTTTATTAATCTTCATATTCTTCTGGACTTCTTGTTGTAATTCCAAAACTAAACTTAATATTAACCACACACACACAAACATACAAACACACACACACAGCACACCTTATAACAACAGGACCTCTGTATTTCCTACTTCAATTATGGTGCCTCAACTACCCAACTGTTGAAGTTGAAATTGTGGAATTCATCTAAGATTTTACCTCTCCTTCTGTCTTCTCCATCATCTGTGAATTCCACTTCCTCAATGTCTTTCAAATCAATGCTTCTCATTCACACACTTCTGCCCTGGTTCTCCCTGAACTCTTGTAATGCCTCATCACTAGTCTCCTTCACTCTGTTGCCAAAGGAACTTCCTTAAAAACAGACCCAAGAAGATGCCTCACCTACTGAGAATCTTCATCTATGATATAAAAGCCAAACTTATTTTCTTGACAATGGAAGCCACTGTTGAGCAACATTGTCCCGTCTTCTCTGGAAGCTCTCTGAGCAACCTCAGAGAGCTTCCAGAGAAGACGGGACAATGTTCTTTATAAAAAAACCAGTATCTAGCATTTTCTAGATGCTCACTATATGCAGTTACTACTCTGTCCACATGTAGAATTCCATTTACTCTTTGCAATTACTCTGAAGTAGTATATTCAGTATAGACTAGTCACTTCTGCATTAATAAATAATCCCCAAATTTCAGTGGCTTAATATAATAAAAACAACATATCTTTTTCACACAAAACCTGCTGAATGTCCAGGCAACTCATCAGAGTTACTGTCCCCCATATGGTGACTCAGCAATCCAGTGTGCTCTTGCGACCTCAGTATCTCTTTAGCAGGGGTGGGCAACTTTTTTTCTGCCATGGATATTTATAACATCAATTGAGGGTCATACAAAATTATCAACTTTAAAAATTATCCTGTTATATTTGGTCAAACATTTAACTAACTCACTCCTAATGCCTTGGAAGGGCCAGACCAAATGATTTCATGGACCTTATATGGCCTGTGGGTTGGACATTCCCCACTCCTGCCTTAGTGACTGCAGCCAGAGAACAGAGGAGCTAAGTGAATTGGAAAGCAGCTGTTCACTTGTCACTTGTACTCTATCTCTTGGTCTCAAACTAGTCACGTGGCTAACCCTAAGTGGGCTAGGAGATAAAGGCTATGAACCCTGGAAGAAGAAATAGAAAATGGGTTTTGGTGAGCATCATAGCTTTATCTCTATCAAACACAGATATAATTATTAATCCAAAATTCAGATGAAGGCAGTGGGGCACAAAAAAATTAAGTAACTTGCCCGAGATCACATGTCTACTGATAAACTGAAAATCAAACACAGGCTTTCTGAATCTGGATAGAAACATCATCCCTAATTGTTATGATGTAATAGTTCTGTGCCTTTACAATGAAAGTGTGTGTGTGTGTGTGTGTGTGAGAGAGAGAGAGAGAGAGAGAGAGAGAGAGAGAGAGAGAGAGAGGCGGAGGAGAACCAGTTTGTTGGTGTAAGAAAGTAACGCATGGGTTTTTCCAGTGACCCTCATATAGTGCACATAGGCAACTATACATACATGCAGGTTGATCTTGATCTGGAAATATTCAAGGGTTCCCTGTTCCCCAATCATGAACTCTCCCCTTCAGATGAATGGCTCAGGTTCAATTTGAACCAACTCCCCTTCTAGCAGGTACACTCAGGAGCCTGTCAGGGGAAAGAGGGTTGTCCATTGGAGCTCACTTTCCTTTCAGGGATCTCTCTCTTAAAAAGTGGGAAATGTGCCCAAACCAGTTTGACTAAGTGGATAGAGCATCGGCCTGTGGACTGAAAGGTCCCAGGTTCGATTCCAGTCGTGGGCATGTACTTTGGCTGCGGGCACATACCCAAGGGGTTGCGCAGGAGGCTGCTGATCGATGTTTCTCTGTCATCGACGTTTCTAGCTCTTTGTCCCTTTCCCTTCCTCTCTGTAAAAAATCAATAAAAATATTTTTTTAAAAAGTGGAAATGTGCCTGGCCATCATGGTTCAGTGATTGAGCATCAACCTATGAACCATGAAGTTGTGGTTCAATTCCTAGTCAGGGCACATGCCTGAACTGTGGGCTCGGTTCCCAGTAGGGGACATGCAGGAAGCAGCTAATCAATGATTCTCTCTCATCATTAATGTTTCTGTCCCTCTCTCCTTCTCCCTTCCTCTCTGAAATCAATAAAAAAATATTTTTTACGTGGGGAATGTAGGTGGGACATACTCTCAAAGTCCACCACCTTCCTACCCTCCAAGTTTAGGATTAGTGAAAATTACCTGAGAAGGTCACAGGGTCAATAAGAGAGATGTGTTTCCTATCAACACTCAACTCTCTGCGTGCTCAGCAAGGCCAGTGTGCCGGGATGTGAGGTTATACATGAGGCCATCTGGAGCACCAATGGCAGAGCAAAGCAATTATTAAGGGGATAAGACTCTCATTCTCCTTAGAACAGGATGTGAGGCTTGGAAGCCATGCTCTCCTGAACAATTTCCTCTAGGTCTAGCCATTGGGTTCTATGTGTGAGTCACCTTGATCCACACATGTCTTCCAAAGTGTCCTCAGGAATGGAAATATCCATTTCCTCTCAGAGTGCATTCTCTCTGTGGGGACACTGTCCTTTCCACTTCCCAGGCTCTTCATTTCCACCCAAGAGAACTAGAAGGATTGAAATTCTCCAACTGCTAACATTTCTCCCATTCACACATGGGGGCTACAGAAGTATGGCTGCCAATCTGCTTGGATCCCAAGTTAGCCTTAGGGATCTATGGTCCTATCTCTTTTTTCCAAAACCAATTTAATTCCTAAAACTTTGTTTCTGATGCTGCCTTCTAACACTCTTCAATCTGTAAAATTCATGAGATGAAAATAGTAGTTGCTCCAAACACTCATAACAATAAGATGTAAGGAAAATTTCCATTGAAGTCCTTACAGAAAAACCCTCTGTAATGAGGTGATTAATTAACACCTCCATAGTAAACACAGTGTAACTGAGTACTCTTTTTGAGATTGGACCCAAGATATTTTTTTAGGCTTGATAAGTTAAATTTTTAAAAAATCATAATATGAAATCTACACATGTGTGTTTTCACTTACAAGAAGTGAGGACCTAAGTTCCTATCTGGGGCAGACAAACATATTGTTCTGGTGTGCTGGGATTGCCCTTAATTTTATTAACCTTTAAAAATTTTTTAATTTAAAAGTGAAGAAAGAAATTGTATTGGTTTTATATAAAGTTAAAGTGTTGCTTGTTTTCTTAGAGTTTCATTTAATTGTCCATAGAAGATATACAAACTAGCTGAATTCAGGAAAAACCTTTAGGAACCATCTTCACCACCTCCCCTCTGGTGGGCAAAGGCCTATAAACATGTCGTGAGGTGGCTTTCTGGTGCCTTCTTCTCTGTGCCATTAATACTTAACATCCTATAATGAAATCATGTTCAATGTTCTTGAGAAATTGCCTTTTGAAGGCCAGAAGGAAGACAATCCCACTGTCAGTCACTCTGAGCATCCAACCTGCCTTTTCTGAAACACAGAATACACTGGAAGGAATAATCAATGGGCTGAATGAAGCATAGGATCAAATAAGTGAATTATAAGATAAATACAAAAAAATTACTCAATCAGTAAAATTACTCAATCAGTAAAAAATAATATTAAAGAACAGGAAGACAGTTTAAGAGAATTTTGAGAAAACATGAAATGTAATAAAAGTCACATAATAGGGATACCAGAAGGAGAAGAAAGAGAGAAAGAGAACTTGTTTTTAAAAAAAAATGACAGAAAACTTCCCTAGCTTGGTGAGTGAAAATGTCACACAAGTTCAGGAAGCACAAACAAAGAGTCCCAATCAAGATGAATACAAAGAGACCCACACCAAGATACATCATAAATTAATTTGTCCAAGATTAAAAACAAAGAGAGAATCTTAAAGACAGCAAAAGAAAACATTAGTTAGCTACAATGGAATTCTCATAAGGCTGTCAAATGATTTCTCAACAGAAACACTTCATGCCAGAAGGGATTGGCATGAAGTATTCAAAGTATGAAAAGTAATAACCTGCAACCAAGAATGCTCTATCTAGCAAGACTATCATTTAAAATTGAAGGTGAAATAAAGAGCTTCTTAGACAAAAGAAGATAAAGAGGGTTCATTACCACCAAACCAGCATTGCAAGAAATGCTAAAGAGATTTACTTTAAGAAAAAGAAATAGAGAGAGGGGAACATAGGCATAGAGAGTAAATAAGTACCTATCCTATATAATAAAAGTGTAATATGCAAATCAACTGAATGGCAGAAAAACTGGTCAGTGGGTGGTGTGGCTGGCGAGCAGGCAGCACCAGTCCAGCCAAGGCACATGCCAGTGGGCAGAGGGAGGGGGGTAGTGGCAACCAGTGATGGCAGAGGGGTAATCAGGGGGGTGCCAGTGCCATCCCCTGATCAGCCCACCTGGTCACCTCCTGTAGAGGGAGGCCAGCAGCAGTGGTGGGCAATGGGGGTCAGGGCCAGCCACTCACTGCTGGTGCCATCCCTTGATCATTCCACCTAGTCACCTCCTGGAGAGGAAGTCCAGACTGCAGGGAGGCCCAGGGAAGCAGGCCTAAGTCATCAGTTAGATATCCCATGAGGGCTCCCAGACTGAGAGAGGCTGCAAGCCAGGCTGAGGAACCTCCCTGAGTGCATGAATTCCATGCACCAGGCCTCTAGTCAATAATAACCTTAAATGGATTCAACATAGCAGATGGCAGGACTGGAGTGAAGGTAAGAGAGTAAGGGAGTGAGTGAGAGGGGGGGTGTGTGTATGTGTGTATGTGTGTGTGTGTGTGTGTGTTTGAGGGTTAGTCCGATGGTATGTGTGAGTCTCAGGGCCTAGTGGATTGGGTTTTTCTGACCTAGGAGTTGTTGCTACCACCAGAGCTATTCCAGCTTGGAGACTATGGCATCTTGAAAGTTTTATAAGGTCCTCCTAGGGAAGGGGCTGCAGGTAGCAGCAGCAGCTGGGTGTCCAGCCTTGCTACCACCCAAACTTGTTGTGGCTGGGCTGAACCCATATGCACCCCATCCTGAAACCTGCCCACTGGCCGAGGACACCACCCTAGACCCTGCTTTCCTGCTGAGGACACCATTGGAACCTGCATGCCCACAGCAGACACCAGCAGGACCCCACATGCCCACTATAGACACCACCTGGACCCATGTGATTGCCACTGACCTGACCTCTCATGCCTGTTGTGGACTTACCCACTACCACCACTCCTGTGCTGTCACCCCTGCCCTAGAGCCCAACTTCTCTACTTCAGCACCAGGGCTTAGTGGTAGGAACTATGCTGAAGAACCCAGAAGTAGATGTAGTCTCCCCTGCCCCAGACCTATTAGAATTGAGGACCTGAGGATACTGAAGAGGCTGCAGATCTGTAGGAACTCACGCTGGTGAGCAGAAAGAGGACTGGACAGAAGGACCAGGAAAGAGGATCAGCCCTGCCCACCTGAATGCAAGGGAGGTGCCCTCTTTTCTACCAACAAAACAGCTGCTTCTGACTTGACCTGCAGTGACCTAATGTAAGGGGGAACAGTCTGGGGCTATAAATCTGTGCCCCTCCAGGCTGAGACATTGGGAGGAAAAGAACTGCCTGGGCATCCCTCATACAAGCTACTGTCACTACTCTCAACATTAGCTAAATCAAACCATCCCAGCCAAGACCAGGATACCCCCACAGAGCCCAGCTCCATAGGGGAAGGGAGAACAGCTCATAACAAAGAAACTCAAGACATGAGACTCAAAGCTGACCCAGCCCCTGGACTAAGCAGGCCCCACCAGCTAGACTAGCAGGCACTTTTACCTATCAGGCCTCAATCAGGTTGTGCAGCACTAGAGAAGGTCCTGGGATGACCAGAATAGACACAACAAGGGATCAGATTCAACATCAGAACAAAATTCAATGTGGCTTAGTAGGTTGGAGTGTCAACCCATACATCAAAAGGTGGTAGGTTTGATTCCTCTCTTTAATCAATTTAAAAAAATGTTTTAATGGGCAAAGGACCTGAATAGATACTTCTCCCAAGAGGACATACAGATGGCCAAGAGACATATGAAAAAATGCTCAAGGTCACTAGTCATCAGACTGATATAAATTAAAATAACAATGAGGTACAATCTGACACCTATCAGAATGGCTATTATCGATAAATCAATGAACAAAAAATGCTGCTGAGGATATGGAGAAAAGGGAACCCTAAAACATTGCTGGTGGGAATGCAGACCAGTACGCCACTATGAAAAACAGTATGGAGTTTTCTCAAAAAATTAAAAATGGAACTGCTTTTGACCCAGTGATACCACTTATGGGAATATATCCTAAGAAACCCAAACATCAATCAGAAAGAATATATGCACCCCTATGTTCATAGCAGCTTTATTTACAACTAGGAGCCCAGTGCACAATATATTGTGCACTCGGGGGGTCTCTCAGCCCGGCCTGTACCCGCCCAACCTGGGCCCTGCCCACTCCCCACACACCACCCACCACCCTCCCATTGGCCTTGCCCACCTCACACACCCTGGCCCATCACCTGCCCTGAACATCCCACTCACCCTGCCGCATGCACTACACCTGCTTCTGTGGTTCTGCGGCCAGCCTCCATCTTGGCTGCGTTAATTTGCATACAGGCACTCTGATTGGCTGGTGGGTGTGACTTAGGTGTCCCGTAGAAATGGTCAATTTCAATATTATGCTTTTATTAGAGTAGATAGCTAAGATCTGGAAACAGCCTACATGCCCATCAGCAAATGAATGGGTAAAACACCTATAGTACAATTGCATATGGAATACTATGAGGCTATAAAAAAGGAAGGAACTCATATCCTTTTTTGACAGCATGGATGAACCTGGAGAGTATTATGCTAAACAAAATAAGCCAGTCAGAGAAAGAAAAATACCATAGGATCTCCAAAATACCATAATATCGTATGTGGAATCTAATGACAAATAAATAAAAATGGAACAAGAAGCATGGAACAGACAGCAGCATTCCTGAGGAGAGGTGGGTAGGGGTGACTAGATAAAGAAGTTGAAAGGATTAGCTGAAAACATTCGTGCATAACCCCTGGAACAGACAACAGTGCAGTGAAGGCCAAGGAAAGGGGTGGCGGGAGCAAGTGGACATATGCCAAGAGTGGGAGGAATGGGGG
This sequence comes from Murina feae, assembly GCA_004026665.1. Classification (NCBI taxonomy): domain Eukaryota; kingdom Metazoa; phylum Chordata; class Mammalia; order Chiroptera; family Vespertilionidae; genus Murina; species Murina feae. The sequence continues at coordinate 24,739 of PVJC01008842.1, read as the reverse complement.
CCGTCTGCAACAACGTCAACATTAAAATTGTTAATTAAGAAATTTAGTAAATGTGTGGAGGAAGGTAAAAGACATTCAAGAGAAATCATCTAGCCATATCACTTTCACAAGAAATGAATAAAAGAGAGATTGGCTGTGACTTCCTGCTGCATGCTTCCCTTGACCTTGGGAGGGTGGATTACAGAGCTGTGCTTTCGTTTCACGATCTGTGAAGTGAGGTTGGCACCAATGCCTTCCCCATAGGGTTGCTGCGTAAATAAATGCAGCGATCCCTGTAAAGTGCTTCAGTAAAGCCTGGGACATGATAAACACAAAATTACTATTAATTGTAAGAAAAATGTCATTATCATTCTCAGGCCCACCTGACTGAGAATGTTGATGGAGAGCCAGGACTGAATGCTAAGCACCCTTGTTCTTGGTAGTATTTTGTGAACAGAATTGCCTTTCCTCATGAATGACTGGATGGATGAGGGGTGCCCATGTCAGTTCTGTGGGACATTTAAGCTCACAGCTGAGAGCACACCTCTTGGAGTCAGAGCAACCAGTACAACACAGCCCCCTTTCAGCCATGTGACCTCGGCCGAGGTATTTCACCTCTATGAGCCTCTATTTCCCCATCTTTCATGAAGGAAATGATAGCATAGCTGATGGGGTGTCTGTGGGGATTTACTGAGATTGCAAGTGCCAAGTGCTTTCAGAGAATAAATGTTTCATATTGGGGGCTCAGTACAGACTGTCCTGGGGGAGAGGATAATGCAGTTAGGGAGGTTTGAAGGACAAGCTAGGCAGCTCTTTTATTTATTTATTTTTTTATATATTTTATTGATTTTTTACAGAGAGGAAGGGAGAGGGATAGAGAATTAGGAACATTGATGAGAGAGAAACATCAATCAGCTGCCTCCTGCACACCCCCTACTGGGGATGTACCCCCAACCAAGGTACATGCCCTTGACCGGAATCGAACCTGGGATCCTTGAGTCCGCAGGCCGACCGACCTTGAGTCCACTGAGCCAAACCGGTCAGGGCTAGGCAGCTCTTTTAAAAAGGGTGGGTTCTGATATTTGACATAGAGCCTGCCCTGAAGGAGGCTGTTTGGAAGAAGGGAAAGGTCTGACCAGCTGAGGCCTAGAGAGGGCTCAAGAAGGTGAGAGCCATTCCCTTTCCATAGGCCTGCCAAACTCAGATGCTCTGAAATCTGTCATTTTATTTTACAGAAACTGTGTTGTAGATTGTGACAAATAGATACATAAATGCTCTTCATGAAACTAACTGGCTCAGTTATTGTGAAGGAGATACCAGAAAATGTCTCCAAATGAACACTTCCCAGGGAAACTAGATCAAACCAAGAATTTATGCCTCTTCAGAAAGAGCAAAAGTATTTGCTTCCCACATTGTCTGAATGTTTGCTGCTTGGATGCCAAACCTAGCACACTAAACTCGGGCCCACAAGGCAGGTTCCAGCTCAGTGGTTTAGGTTCTACAACCAAAGTTCAGGAGCCCTCTGTTCTCATAAGTCATGACAGCTCCACACTTGGTAGTGGAAATTAGCTCAGAGACATACTAAATGTGATAAAAAATGAAAAGAGTGATATTCCAATAAAGGAAGTTCTTCTACCCTCTGGACAACCCTTGGGTCCCTGGAGATGTATGTATTCCAGAAATAGCATGACATTCACATCATATTCTTGGTTCAAATCTACCAGATCCAGGCTCTGCTATTGTCCCCGGTCAGAGGGCAGCTCTGACGGATGCCCAGCTTGCTCCCACTCAATGTTACATCTTATTATTACTGATGATGACAGATGGTTACCAAGGGAATAGTTTCCTTGAATACACAGTCTTGAAAACACAAAGGGAAACAAACATATTGAATGAATAAAAGCATTAGGCTCAGCCAGCACAGGAGCAGTGGCCAAGAAGGGGAAACAGCCATCAGGAGATCTGGGTTCCATTCCTTTTCTTTATTCTTTTCTTTTCTTATCTTAAGCAGAAGAAAAAAAATTATTTATAATTTCCAAATGTTTGGGGATTTGATCTTTTCATCTTATTTAGAAAAAGTTAAAATAGAAAATAATGAAAAACCATTCATTTTCAATGCTGATTCATTGTGTGGCCCGGGGAATTGCTCTGTGGCTCTACTGTAGTTTTAAGGGTGAATGAGCTAAGATCTGGAAATGCAAGGTGGCAATCACACAGGACAATCAATTCCTGGGTTTTTGAAAGAATTTTTAATGTTTGAAAAACTGCAAAAAGTCTCTTAACAGGACAGATGATGCCACGTGTTCTGCCTTGACTATGGCACTCATGGTCATGGACACTGTGTTCTTTTCTTCCCATCCAAGGATTTAATAGCCAAAGGGAGAATGGAGGGGGCAGGGAGAGAAGGGAACCACATATCAACATATTCAAAGAATTTCATGCTCTACTTAGCAGATAAATATTTCAAGTGAGGGTCAAAATCCAGTGAGATATCTCAGAATATAAGATTTTATCTACTTAAACTACAAGTCTGGAAAAGGGGGGTTTGGGAAATTCCCTTGAGCTAGTATTAGGAGGAAAGAAGAGGGCCTGGGAAGCAGGACACACTTCTAACTTACGTGTTCTTGCTAATCTGAAATAGTAAATGATGTAGTATATCTTTAATTTATGCCTCTGCTTTGGGACGCCCTCTCCATATCTATATATCTGGATGCCACCTCTTCCTGTTGTAAGCTGTTTTTTATGTTGTTTTACAAAAGTAAGGAGTACTGATTTTTAAAGACATAAACAATACAATATAGAGAATAGAACTGAAGATTTTTGGTTACACACTTCAATATTACCTCTCCTTTAACTAGAGGTAAATTATACTGCTAAAAGCATGTCGGTGCAATCAGAAATATTGGTGTACACATGTGCCCAATGGTAGTGCTTTCTGAAAACTATCATTGGAAGAGTGATGTCAGAGGAACAGTGGCATGAGAGGGCACCTTGTGTTCTTCCCCTGAAATTTCAACTAATTAACCAATTATAAATCAACAAAGAAATCTCTGCCCAACACAGATACATGCATGAGAGACCTTGTATTGAAACATCTAAACGTGAGCAACCCGGAATAAATGGGGAGATGAGAAGGGAGGAAAGTGCAGACAGCCCACAGATGCAGCCCTGCAGCCGAGAGCTTGTGGCTTAGCAAGCAAGCAGCAAGAGAGTGAATGATAACTGATTCAGCAGAAGCCTGACGGAGCACAGGATTTTGCTGTGTGGCTCTCCACTGTCTAGCGGAATGGTGGTGTTTCAAAGAAATGGAACCACAGAGCCCTGCCTCCACTTGGATTTTCAAAACCTGCCTCTGGTTGCTCTTGGAGTTGTGTCCAGGAACATATCATCTGTAAACCAAGAGCTGTTACAGTAGAACCACTGTGTCCAACTGTGGCTGATCCTCAGGAGGGGTACTTAGGGCGGGACCCTGTAGAGGTCAGGGGTCACCATTATGGTAAGGGCAAAACAAACCCAACCTCCAAGCAGCCCAGTTATATTGTGTAAGGAAAGCTCCGAGGTTCCAGACCACAAGTAAAAATCTTGCCATTTGGCGCCATCTACTGGAAAATAGTAGAAAGACCTCTTCAGGGATAAATGTATTTGCAAAGGAGGACAGCAAACACCATGAATAAACACAGTAACCAGGATGACCAGAAAGAAAATGAAATATCCCCAGAAACAAGCTGGAACTCATGGAAATGTGTGTTATAAATGGCAGAGATTTCAAGATTGCAGTTCTGAAAATACTCAACGAGATGTGAGAAAATACTGACAGGCAACTCAGTGCACTCAGAAAACAACTCAATGACCAAATTGAGTATTTTACCAAAGAAACTGAAATATTCAATAAGAACTAACCAGAAATCCTGGAAATGAATCATGCAATAAAGGAGGTTAAGAGTACACTGCTTAGTATAGAAAACAGAACCAAACAGTTGGGGCAAAGAATTTGTGGTGTCAAACATAGGAATCAGGAAATGATGCAGAGGGAAGAAGAGAGAGACCTGATTATAAAGAAAACTGAAAGAGCTCTAAGAAACCTCTCTGGCTCAATCAGAAAAGGCAATAGTATAATTATAGGCATTGAAGAGGAGAAAGAGAGGAAACATGAATTGGAGAATTTATTAAAACAAATAGTGAATGACAAGTTCCCAAACCTATACAAAAAACTAGATCCTCGAATCCAAGAAGCAAACAGAATGCCTAATTACCTCAATCTAAAGAGGCCCTCTCAAGACACTTGCTGTTGAAACTGTCAAAAATTAATGACAAAGAAAACATTCTCAAAGTGGCCAGGAAAAAAAAAAGTGGCCTACAAAAGAAAACCCATTAGAATTTCATCTGACTTTCAGAAGAAATTCTACAAGACAGAAGAGAGTGGAACCAAATATTCAAACATCTGAAAGAGAAATTACCAGCCACAAACAATATATCCAGGAAAATTATCCTTTAAATATGAAGGAGAAATAAAGATGTTCTCAGACATACAAAAGCTGAGGGATTTTATCACCAGAAAATCTCTATTGCAGGAAATACTCCAGGGATTTATTCTACCTGAAACAAAGAACATAAGGTCACAACATTATGAATAAGACCACCAAAACCTTACAGCATAAAGAGGGATAATTTTTTACCACAAAAATTAAAGAGGTGGAGGAAAAGGTCTGAACTGTCAAAGAAAGATGAGGATCAGATGCACTCAAAAGGGAAAAAACTACAATATATATAAAACTTTATTTTTTATAAACCTAATGGTAACCACACATAAAAATACCCAAATCATGACATATAGCTAAAAAAAAAAAAGGAAACAGAGGAAAGATGTATGGAATACCACTGAACAACAACAACAAAAAAAAACCCAGACAGAAATATAAAGGAAAAGAACCAATGGAGGTACAAAGTTACCAGAAAACAAAAAGATAAAATGGCTATCGGAAATCCTCATACATCAATAATTACCCTAAATGGTCTGAATTCACCAATAAGGAGGCAGAATAGGAGACTGGTTGAAAAAACAAAACCCAACCATATGCTGCCTACAAGAGACACACCTAAGCTACAGAGACAAAGGTACACTCAAAGTAAAAGGGTAGAAAACGATTCTCCAAGAAAGTAACATCCACAAAAAAGCAGGTGTAGCCATATTTATATCTGACAAAATAGATTTCAAGATAAACAAAAATAACAAGAGACAAAAATTGACACTTTATAATGATAAAAGGAATACTACATTAAGAAAACATAACACTTCTTAATACATATATGCACCCAATCAGGGAACACCAAAATATATATATTAAAAAAAAAAACAAAACTGCTCACAGAACTAAAGGAAGAAACAGATGAAAACACAAAAAGAGTTTGTGGACCTTACTACTCCATTGACAGTTCTAGACAGATCAACCAAACAGAAAATCAATAAAGAAATATCAGCATTAAATGAAATACTAGACCAAATGGACATAATTAACATTTACAGAACCTTTCATCTCAGAACATCACATTATACATGCTTCTCCAGCACACATGGGACATTCTCAAGGATAGACCATATGTTGGGTCACAAAACTAGCATCAAAAAATACAAGAAGATTGGAATTATATCAAGCATATTTTCTGGCCATGATTCCTTGAAATTAGAAGTTAACTGCCAAAAGCAAGTAAGAAACCCAAACTATGTGAAGATTAAACAATGTACCACTAAAAACTGGTGGGGTCAAAGAAAAAATAAAAGACAAGATCAAAAGATAGAGAAAGAAAAATGAGAATGACAATACAATATATCAAAACCTCTGGGATGTAGTGAAAGTGGTAATAAGAGAGACGTTTATATCATTGCAGGCCTAACTCAAGAAACAAGAGAAATCCCAAGTACACATTTGAACATCAAGTCTTAAAGTAATAGAAAAAGAAGAACAAAAGCAACCTAAAGTCAGCCTAAGAAAGTAAATAATAAAAATTAGAGCATAATTAAATAAAATAGAGAACAAAAAGATTATACAGGAAAAATTTAATAAAACAAAGAGCTGGTTTTTGGAAAGAATAATAAAATTGAGAAAACCTTAGCTAGATTACTAAGGAAAAAGGGGGAAAGACCCATATAAACAAAATCAGAGAGGAGAAGTCACCACAGCTATCACAGATATACAAGGATCATCCTATCTAATAAAGAGTAAATATGCTAATTGACCCTCACACCATCGCAAAGATGGCAGCGCCCATGGCCAATAAGGAAGGAATATGCTAATTGACTGCCACGACCTCAAAGATGGCAGTGCCCACAGCCACAAGATGGTAGCACCCAGTCCCCTCAGCCCCACTGGGGCAATAGGCATATGTGGGCCTGGCCACTCTGTGTGCCTGCCTCCAGAGTCCCCCAGTCCCTTCATCCCCCAAACCCCAAGGCTGGCCCAAGGCACAGGCAAGCCTCAGATGGCAGCTGCTCAGGGCTACCCGAGGCTCAGGTAACCAGGGCCTGCTGAGGCTTGCGCTGCTGGCAGTGGCAGCAGCAGAGGTGTGATGGGTGTCGCCTTCCCCTGATCACTGGGTTGCCTTCCACCCCTGAGGGCTCCTAGACTGTGAGAGGGGGCAGGCTGAGCTGAGGTGCCCCCCCTCTAGTGTATGGATTTTCATGCACCAGGCCTCTAGTACTAGAATATTATGAAAGACTATATGCTACCAAATTCAATAACCTAGAAGAAATGGATAAGTTCCTAGAAATATACAACCTTCCTAGTCTAAGGCACAGGAATTAGAAAATCTAAATAGACTGATCATCAGTGAGGAAATTGAAACAACCATCAAAAACCTCCCCAAAAACAAAAGTCCAAGATGAGATGTCTTCACGAGTGAATTCTACAAAATCTATCTTTCTCAAACTCTTGCAAAAAATTAAGAAGAGGCAATACTGCCTAACACATTCTATGAGGCAAATATAACCCTGGTACCAAAACATGGCAAAGATAACACACAAAAAAGAAACTATAGACCAATATCTCTGATGAATACAGATGGAAAAAATACTAACAAGTAGAATTCAATAATACATCCAAAAATAATGCATTATGATCAAGTGGAGTCATTCCAGGGTTACTAGGATGGTTCAAGATACAAAAGTAATCAATGCTATATTCCACATTAATTTTAAAAAGGTTAGAAGTCATATGAACTTATCAATAAATGCAGGAAAAGGTCTGATATGATACAACATCCATTTATGCTCAAAACACTCAATGAAATAGAAATAGATGGAAAATACCTCAACATAACAAGGGCCATGTATGCTAAACCCTCAGCTAATAACACATCAAATGGCGAAAAAACTGAAAGCTTTTCCCTTAAGATCAAGAACAAGACAAGGATGTCCATTCTCACCACTCTTATTCAACATAGTTCTAGAAGTCCTAGCCAGAGCAATAAAGCAAGATAAATAAATAAAATGCCCCAAGTAGGAGAAGAAGAAGTCAAATTGTCACTTTTTGTGGATAACATGATTCTGTATATAGAAACTATTCTAAGAACTATTAGAAATAATAAGCAAATACAGTCAAATTGCAGGATTCAAAAATCAATGTGCAGAAATCCATTTCCTTTTTGTACACCAACAACAAAACTTCAGGAAAAGAAATGTCCAAAACAATTCCTTTTGCAATTGCAGCCAAAAGAATAAAATACATAGGAATAAATGTAACAAAGAACATGAAAAACCTATGCACTGAAAATTACAAAGCATTAAAAAAGACCCAACAAAATGGAAAAATGTTTCCTGTTCATGGATTGGAAGAATCAACATAGTTAAAGTGGCCATATTACCCAAAGTAATATACAGTTTTAATACAATCCCCATCAAAATCCCAATGTCAGTTTTTAAAGAAATAGAAAGAGAAATCATCAGATTTGTATGGAACCACAAAAAAACCTAAATAGCCAAAGCAATCCACAGAAAAAAGAACAAAGCTGGAGGTATCATGCTACCTGACTTCAAATTATACTGCAGAGCTACGATAATCAAAATAGCATGGTATTGGCAGAGAAATAGATACACAGATCAATGGCACAGAATAGAGAGCCCAGTTATAAAACCACACATAGCTTTAACCTGTTTGGCTCAGTGGATAGAGTGTCAGCCTGTGGACTGAAGGGTCCCAGGTTCAATTCCAGTCAAGGGCATGTACCTTGGTTGCAGGCACATCCCCAGTAGGGGGTGTGCAGGAGGCAGCTGATCAATGTTTCTCTCTCATCAATGTTTCCAACTCTCTATCCTTCTCCCTTCCTCTCTGTAAAAAAAAATCAATAAAATGTATTAAAAATAAATAAACCATATGTATATGGACAGATAATTTTCAACAAAAGAGCCAGAAAAGCACATTGGACTAAAGATAGTCTCTAATGAATGGTGCTAGGAAAACTGAAAAGCCATATGCAAAAGAATGAAACTGGGTTATAGTTTGTCCCCATGTACAAAAAATTAATTCAAAATTGACCAAAGACTGAAATATATGACCCCAAACAATAAATTATATAAGGGAAAATATAGGTACAAAACTTATGGACCTGGGTTGTAAAGAACATTTTATGAACTAGACCCCAAAGGCAAGGGAAGTAAAAGCAAATACAAATAAATGGGACTATATCAAACTAAAAATCTTCTGCACAAAAAGGAAACTGACAACAAAACAAAGAGGCAACCAACCAGATGGGAGATGATATTTTCAAATAGTAACTCTGATAAAGGTTTAATTTCCAAGATATATAAGAACTCATAAAACTCACAACAATAAACAAACCCAATAAAAAGTGGGCAGAGGACCTGAAAATACACCTCTTTCAAGAAGACTTATGAGCAGCCAGTCCTATATAATAAAAGCCTAATATGCTAAGCATCTGGTCATCAGGTTGGTCATTCAACCAATCAAAGGGTAATCTATCTATATAAAAACCTAAGCAGCCATTGCAACCAAAACAACTGAACAGATGACCAAGCAGGCTGTGTGGGCCAACCAGGTTGGAAAGGGGGGCGGTGAAGGGTGACCAAATGACCAAACAGCAGGCTGCATGGGGTGACCAAGCCAGCAGGCAGAGGCAATTAGGGGTGATCAGGCTGGCAGAGGGGCAGTGATAGGTGATCAGGATGGCAAGGGTGGGTAGTTAGGGGCAATCAGGTAGGCAAGCAGTAGAGCGGTTAGGAGCCAGAGGTCCAGGATTGCGTGAGGGATGTCCGACTGCTGGGACCGGGCCTAAACCAATAGTCGGACATCCCCCAAGGGGTCCCGGATTGGAGAAGGTGCAGGAGAGGACCACTACCCCCATGTACAAATTTCCTGCACTAGGCCTCTAGTATGCTAAGGCCACTCAACCACTCACTATGATGTGCACTGACCACCAGGGGCAGACAATCCAACTGGTAGGTTAGCTTGCTGCTGAGATTCAGCTGATAGGGACTGAGCAAGATGGGCCAGACATGCCCTAGAGCCCTTATGCAGTCCCTCCTGAGCTGGCCAACCTCTCACATCCCTCCCCAACTCTGATTGTGCACCAGTGGGGTCCCTCAGCCTGGCCTGTGCCCTCTCACAATCCAAGACTCCTTGGGGGATGTCAGAGAGCCAGTTTCAGCCTGATCCTGTAGTCTAGGCAGAGGGACCCCACGCATCAGGCCTCTAGTATCTAATCTAATAAAAGAGTAATATGCAAATTGACCATCACCCAAGACACATAAGCCACGCCCACCAGCCAATCAGAGTGGCTGTATGCAAATTAACCCAGCCAAGATGGTGGCCGGCAGCCACGGAGCTAGAATAAACAGAAGGCTTCCGTTGCAACTGACTGCCTAGGCTGGCTGAGCCTCTGCTCACAGTAACAATGTTTCAATTATAGAAGCCACAGAGCTGAAACAAACAGGAGGCTTCCTTACCTACCTAGGCCTCTGCTCAAGGTAACAAAGTTTCAATTATAGAAGATAAATAAACCCCAGAAACCTGCTTCCAGCCAGCCTCGCTGGGACCCTGGGTCAATGGGAGCTTTGGCCAGCCTGAAAGCCTGAAAACTGCCCTCAGCCCCTCACCCAGGCTGCCCAGGTACCCCAGTAGAGACCCGAACCCTGAAGGGACTGTTGGCAGCCTGAAAACAGCCCCCAGCCCCTCACCCAGGCTGGCCACACCCCAATGGGGTGAGGGTTCCCACTGGGGAGGGCTTGGCCAGCCTGCAAACAGCCACCAGCCCCTCACCAGGCACACCAGCAGGTGAACATCCCCTGAGGGGTCCCAGACTGCGAGAGAGCACAGGCTAGGCTGAGGGACCCCCCCAGAGTGCACAAATTTTTGTGCACCAGGCCCCTAGTATATATATAAAAAATGCTCACTGGCAATTAGGGAAATACAAGTTAAAACTACAATGAGATATGATCTTATATCTGTCAGACTGGCCATTATCAACAACACAAGCAATAACAAGTGTTGGAGAGGTTGTGGAAAAAAGGGAACCCTCATTCATTGCTGGTGGGACTGTAAACTGGTACAACTACTATGGAAAGCAATCTGGTGATTCCTCAAAAAATTAAGAATAGAGCTACCATATGACCCAGCAATGCCACTCCTGGGTACATACAGGAAAAACTCAAAATTATGTATCTGTAAAGAAATATGCACCCCTATGTTCATTGCAGGGTTATTAACAGTGTAGGACATGGAAACAACCAAAGTGTCCCCCAGTAGAGGACTGGATAATGAAGTTGTGGTACATATACACAATGGAATACTAAACAGCCATAAGACAGGATGAAATAGTGTCATTTGCAACAACATGGATGACCTTGGGAACATTTTGCTAAGTGAAATAAGTTGATCAGAAAAAGCTGAGAGCTATATGTTTCACTCATTTGTGAGATATGAAACTGAAACTCATGAACACAATAGCAGTGTAGTTATAGTCAGATGGAAGAGAGTGGGAGGGGAAAGGAGTCATCACATGTTGAGCCAACATTTAGGAGAGTCCCCTTCATTTCAGATCTTATACAACTGCCTATATTATAAAAGCAAATTTTCTCCAAAAATAGGTACACCTTTTCGTTTTTTAATTTTAATTTAATTTTATTTTTTATTTATTTATTTTATTTTTTATTGCATAAAATATTACAAAGAGTGGTACATATGTCTTCTTTTTTCCCCTCCTTGACATTCCCCTGCCTCCTCTAGCCCCCCATGTTTTGTGTCCATTGGTTATGCTTACATGCATGCATAAAAGTTCTTTGGTTGATCTCTTGCCCCACCTCGCCCAAACCCTCCCTGGCCTTCCTGCTATAGTTTGACAGTCTGTTTGATGCTGCTTTGCTTCTGTATTTATTTATGTTCATCAGTTAATAATGGTCTTTATTATCCATAAACAAGTGATGTCATGTGGTATTTTTCTTTCATTGATTGGCTTATTTCACTTAACATGATGCTCTCCAGTTCCATCCATGCTGTTGCAAATGGTAAGAATTCCTTCTTTTTTTATAGCAGCTTAGTATTCCATTGTGTAGATGTACCACAGTTTTCCATTTATCTGTTGATGGGCACCTAGGCTGTTTCCAAATCTTAGCTATGGTGAATTATGCTACTATGAACATAAGGATGCATATATCCTTTCTGATTGGTGTTTCTTGTTTCTTGGGATATATTCCTAGAAGTTGGATCACTGGGTCAAATGGCAGTTCCATTTTTAAGTTTTTCAGGAAACACCATACTACCTTCCATAGTGGCTGCACTAGTTTGAATTCCCACCAGCAGTGCACGAGTGTTCCTTTTTCTCTGCATCCTCTCCAGCACTTGCCATTTGTTAATTTGTTAATGATAGCCATTCTGACAGGTGTGAGATGGTACCTCATTGTTGTTTTGATTTGCATCTCTCAGATGATTAGTGACTTTGAGCATGTTTTCATATGTCTCTTGGCATTCTGAATGTCCTCTTTTGAAAAGTGTCTATTTAGGTCGTTTGCCCATTTTTTGATTGCATTGTTTATCTTCTTTTTGTTAACTTGTATGAGTTCCCTATAAATGTTGGAGATTAAAGCCTTATCAGTTATAACATTGGCAAATATGTTCTCCCATGCATGGGCTTTCTTGTTGTTTTGTTGATGGTTTCTTTTGCTGTACAGAAGCTTTTTATTTTGATGTAGTCCCATTTGTTTATTTTCTCTTTAGTTTCCAATGCCCTAGGAGCTATATCAGTGAAGAAATTGCTTTGGCATATGTCTGAGATTTTGTTGCCTTTGTATTCCTCTAGTATTTTTATGGTTTCCCATCTTACATTTAAGTTCTTTATCCATTTTGAGTTTATTTTTGTGTATGGTGTAAGTTGGTGGTCTAGTTTCATTTTTTTGCATGTATCTGTCCAATTTTCCCAACAGCATTTATTGAAGACACTGTCTTGACTCCATTTTATGTTCTTGCCTCATTTGTTAAATATCAATTGAGCATATAGGTTTTGATCAATTTCTGGGTTCTCTATTCTATCCCATTGATCTATGTGTCTATTCTTCTGCCAGTATCAGGCCGTTTTCAGAACAGTGGCTTTGTAATATAGCTTGATATCTGGTATGGAGATCCCACCTACTTTGTTCTTCTTTCTCAGGATCACTACAGCTACTCGAGGTCTATTTTTATTCCAGATGAATTTTTGAAGAGTTCATTTTAGGTCTTTGAAATATGCCATTGGTATTTTAATGGGGAGTGTGTTGAATCTATAGATTACTTTTGATAGTATGTACATTTTAATGATATTGATTCTTCCAATCTATGAACATGGTATGTTCTTCCATCTGTTTATGTCTTCTTCTATCTCTTTTTTCAACATCCGGTAGTTTTCTGAGTAGAGGTCTTTTACCTCTTTAGTTAAGTTTATTCCTATGTATCTTAATTTTTTTGGTGCGATGGTAAATAGAATTACTTTCTTAGTCTCTCTTTCTGAAAGTACACAATTGGTATATAGAAATGCCATAGATTTCTTGGCATTAATTTTATATCCTGCTACATTGCTGAATTCATTTGTTAAGTCTAATAATTTTTTGATGGAGTCTTTAGGGTTTTTTATGTACAATATCATGTCATCTGTGAATAAGTACAGTTTTACTTCTTTTCCAATTTGGATGCCTTTTATTTCTCCTTCTTGTCTAATTGCAATGGCTAATACTTCTAGTACTATGTTGAACAGGAGTGGTGAAAGTGGGCATCCCTGTCTTGTTCCTGTTCTAAGGGGAAATGATTTTAGTTTTTGCCCTTTGAGTATGATGTTGTCTGTGGGTTTGTCATATATGACTTTTATTATGTTGAGATATGATCCTTCTATTCCCACCTTGCAGAGAGTTTTTATCAAAAATGGTGTTGGATTTTGTCAAATGCTTTTTCTGCATCAATTGACATAACTATGTGGTTTTTATCTCTCAATTTGTTTATGTGGCATGTCACATTTAATGATTTGTGGATATTGTACCACCCTTGAATCCCTGGAATAAATCCTACTTGGTCATGGTGTATGATCTTTCTGATGTACTGCTGGCTCTGATTTGTTAGGATTTTGTTGAGGATTTTGGCATCTATGTTCATGAGGGATATTGGCCTGTAATTTTCTTTCATTGTGTTGTCTTTATCTGGTTTTGGTATTAGGGTAATGCTGGCTTCATAGAATGAGCTTGGAAGTGTTCCTTCCTCTTGAAGTTTTTGGAATAGTTGGAGGAGGATAGATTTTAGTTCTCCCTTGAATGTTTGGTAAAACTCCCCTGTGAAACCACCTGGCCCCGGGCTTTTGTTTGCTTGAAGCTTTTTGATTACTGCTTCGATTTCTTCGATAGTGATTGGCCTATTGAGATTTTTAGATTCTTCCTGATTGAGTTTTGGAAGGTTGTATTTTTCTAAGAATTTTTCCATTTCCTCCAGGTTGTCCAGTTTGTTGGAATAGAGTTGTTCATAGTATTCTTTAACAATCCTTTGTATTTCTGTGAGGTCTGTTGTTATTTCTTCTCTTTTATTTCTGATTTTGTTTATTTGGGTCCTTTCTCTTTGCTTCTTGGTGAGCTTGGCTAGAGGTTCATCAATCTTGTTTATCCTTTCAAAGAACCAGCTCTTGGTTTTGTTGATCTTTTGTTTTACTTTTTGGTCTCTATGTTGTTTATTTCTGCTCTATTCTTAATTATTTCCTTCCTTCTACTTACACTGGGCTTTTCTTGTTGCTCTCTTTCTAAATCTTTGAGTTGTGGAGCTAGGTAATTTATTGTCATTGTTTCTTGTTTTTTGCAGTAGGCTTGTAGAGCTATGAACTTCCCTCTCAAGACTGTTTTTGCTGTGTCCCATAGGTTTTGGATTGTTGGGTTTTCATTGTCATTTGTTGCCATGATATTTTTTATTTCTTCTTTGATCTCTGTGGTAACCCAGTCATTGTTTAATAGCATGCTATTTTCTCTTCATGTGTTTGATTTTTTTGGATTGTTTTTATTGCAGTTGATTTCCAGTTTTATGCCATTGTGATATGAGAAGTTGCTTGATATGATTTCTGTCATCTTGAATTTGAAGAGACTGTGCTTGTGACCCAATATATGGTCTATTTTTGAGAATGACCCATGTGCACTTGAGAAAAATGTATTCTCTGTGGCTTTGGGATGAAGTGTTCTGATCTAGTGAGTAATTTAGAATTGATGTTTCTTTGCTGATTTTTTGTTTAGAGGATTTGTCCAGTGGTGATAATGGGGTATTAAAGTCCCATACCATAATTGTATTGCTGTTAATATCTCCCTTGATATCCTCCAGAAGGTTTTTTATGTATTTGGGTGCTCCTATATTGGGTGCATATGTGTTTACCAGAGTTATTTCTTCTTGTTGGATTGCTCCCTTTAGTATCATGAAGTGGCCTTCCTTATCTCTTTTTATGTCCTTCACTTTGAGATCTAATTCATCAGATATAAGTATTGCTACCCCAGCTTTTTTTTCATTTCCATTCTCCTGAAAAACCTTTTTCCATCCCTTCCCCATCAGTCTGTGTGCATCTTTTTTTCTGAGGTAGGTTTCCTGTAGACAGCAGATATATGGGTCATGTTTTCTTATCCACTCAGTTACCCTATGTCTTTTGATTGGGGCATTTAATCCATTTACATTTAATGTCACTATTGATAGGTACTTGTTTGTCGCCATTTTTATTTTTTACTCCTGTGTTCCTTCTTCATTTCCTTTTTTTTTTTCTTTTTACAGCAGACCCTTTACCATTTCTTACATTGCTGGTTTGGTGGTAACAAACTCCCTTAGTCCTTTTTTGTCTGTGAAACTCCTGATTTCACCCTCAATTTTGATTGATAGCCTTGCTGGGTACAGTATTCTTGTATTAAGATCCTTCCTTTGCATGACTTTGTATATTTCATTCCATTCCCTTCTTGCCTGATATGTTTCTGTTGAGAAGTCTGTCACTAGTCTGATGGGAGAATCCTTTGTAGGTAATTTTCTGTTTCTCTCTAGCCACTTTTAGGATTCTTACTTTGTCATTGGTGTTTGCCAATTTAATTATAATGTGCCTTGGCATTGGTCTTTTGGAGTTCCTTTTGTTTGGGACTCTGTAAGCTTCTTGGATTTGAGTTTTTTCTTCCCTATATCAGGGAAGTTTTCTGTCATTATTTCTTCAAACAAGCTTTCTATTCCTTGCTCAGTTTCCACTCCTCTGGCGTCCCTATTACACAGATATTGTTTCTTTTTGTGTTGTCCCAAAGTTTTCTTAGGCTCTCCTCCTACTTTTAATTGTTTTTTCTAGAAGCTACTCTGCTTGGGTATTTTTTCCTACCTTGTCTTCTAGCTCACTGATGCAATCCCCTGCTTCTTCTAGTCTACTGTTGATGCTTTCTACTAAGTTCTTTATAGCAGTGATGTCATTTTTCATTTCTTCTTGGTTCTTACACATATTGTTGAATTTGTCTTCCATTCTTTTCATCCCCCTTATGACCATTTCCCTGAATTCCTTCTCTGACAGGTTGCTTGCCTCCATTTCATGTACTTCTTTTTCCAGTGATACCTGTTTTTCTTTCTATGTGGGCTGTTTCTTTGTCTCTCCATGATCACTCTTCTTTGGGTGTCTGGTTATGTAGTTCTCTCTTCCCTTTCCATGAGAAAGTGCAGGGCTCATCTGAGACCATGTATTCACGCTGCTTGTGGGTCCAGTGTTCTTGGGTTCATAGCTGGTCCTTGGCTGCTGTGTTTGTATGGTCCCCGGATGTATAGGCTTCTGATAACAGCCTCTCTCAAGGGATCTGTGTTGTAGGAGGCATGAATGGCATCATGTGTCTGACCAGTGGGGTCAGACCAACCCTGGGTCCCCTTTTCTTTTTTAGATTTTTTTTTTTTTGTACAGTGTTTACAAAAAGTGAACATGCTATCTGAAACTGCCTTGCTTGGTATCTGGAACATCTAAGCATGACAAAACAGAACCACCCAGAGATCTAAGGCAGCATTTGTAGCCATGTACTCACAGAAGTAAAGAGAGATACTTGCACAAAACCCAGACCTCATGGTATCAGTGTCATGAATGTCAAATCAGGGTTATTTGGTCATGTACCAAATATTTAAACAGAAGAACTGAGGCCATTGGCCACCTAATACTAAGGTTAATGGTGGAGACAGAACCTAAATAGGGATGTGGTCCTGTGACCATTTTCAACATAAATTTTAAAAGTGCGTTACTATGGAGAGGAGTGAGGACTTGCTCAGTGCTGAAAAGCACTTTCCCCCAGCCCATCACTGTCTTGAGGAATTTATTTGGATTAAGACAGTCTGTCTCCAGAAAGTTCTTAATAAACAAAAATAAGCTATTTGGATAGATGAATGCATTATGCCATCATCATCTAATATCACTTAAGATAGATCATTCATTCAATAAATGGTGTCTGAAATTTTATCATTGGAAATCCTACCATGCCAGGCACTGAAAGGATAGATTGTATATGGCCCAAACATGTAAGACTCTGTTTTCATGGAAATTAAATGAAAGAACCTGTGTCAATGTACCTATGACCCTTTGAGCACCTTCCTGATGTTGTTTGTTCTGATAGAGGTTAAGAGTCTGACTCTGGAGCTAGACTACCTGGTTGAATTCAGGCTCTATCACTGCTAACCATGTCTTTTGGAAAGTAAAAGAGTGATAATAAGAGTATTTCCTCATAGGTTAGTTGTAGACATTAACACATTTTTTGTGGGAAACGAGTAAAATCGGATCCACCAGGGAGACTGTAAATGGACATGAGGAAACATACATTGGAACCTCTAGTTGGAACCAGAAAAAATAAAAATGTTTTACGTCTTTGTCGTGTGTGTGCCGCTCATAAACTACGCAGTGAAACGCAGTACATGTGCAAGTTTTGTAATGTACCCCTGCACCAAGGAAAGTGTTTCAAACGCTACCACACAGTGAAGCACTGTTAGGTTATAGTTTTTTTTATAAAATTTGTTGAAAATTTCGAAAAAATATTGTAATTTTGTATAAATAAAATTATTTTAATTGTGAAAGAGTGTTTTTTTATATGTTACTTAGAATGTAGTAATTTTGTGTACATAAAAAATACAATAACACATATTTTGCAAAGTAAATAGAGACCTCTTTTTAAACTAAAACACTGAAAGTTTCATAGAAAAATGTCAAATAGATCGAAAGATATGAATATTTTACAGAAAGTCTAATTTTGGCGAGAAAATGTCAAAAAAGCCATGCGTGACAACACGATTTGGCCGATTACAAAGTGTTAAATGAGATAACATATATATATATAGAACAGTGCCTATATGTAGCATGCCTTTATTTTTGTTGTTATTATTAGTACTACTGGTAGAACTAACTTTTACTACTAGAATGTCTACCAGGAGCCACATAAATTGACTGCTAATGTTCTTTGACAGCTGTGCTAAATTAATAACAACCAAGTACAAAAATCAGAAAAAAGTTACAAAAGTCTACAGCAGGGTAGTGAAGGCTGGTGTTGAAGATACAGTTGTGTTACTCAGGCAAGTTCCTTAAACAGTCCAAGGTTTAGTTTGCCAACCTGTAAAATGGAAAGAATAGCATCTATCTTGTGATGGAGATAGAAAGAGGCAATTTATGTAAATGCTTGGTAGGTACCATTACAGTGCAAATTTTTAACTGAGTTGTCATTTTTGATCAAAAGACAGGACATTCTGGCTGAGTCATAATATCCACAAGGTGGTGCTAGAAAACAATGTTTAACAATGAAACATTTCTTTTCAGAAACCTGGAGGTTTTTATTTGTTTTGTTTTGTTTCCAACTACATCAGGAAGTTTGGTTTCTGGTAAACACTCCACTCTACCTTCTATGCACCACTTTGGAATTTTACCTTCTCTTGAAGTCTCCACACTTTTCTGCCTCACTCTACTTTCTGAGCAAGATTCTCACTCAGCCAATAAACCATTATTGAGTGTATACTATGTACTAGGTGCTGGAGATTTAACAAAATGAATGAGACACGGTATCTGTCCTGATCATGAATTCAACTTTTGAACGCATTGGTTTGAGATTTCTGTAGTGCTTTTGGGTGGAGTTGTCCATCATGCAATTGGGTATTCAGACTGAAGCTCAGCAATGGCATCAGAATGTAGATTTTTGGGGGAAGACATCACACCTGGTTCATGGTTCATCATGAGATTGGAACTCATGTCCCAGGACCGAGGTAAAGTCAAATGAGCTGTGAGTGGGAGCAGAATGCTATGGAATATGGGGATGCCAGCAAGAAGAGAGGCACTCAGGGACCTGTAGTTAGAAGCAGGACAGGGTAATGTCAAGGAAGCCAAATGCATAAAAGGACAAAGCAAGAGTGCCACCAGGCAGATAGAAAAATGCTCACTGAATTTGAAACAGAGAAAAGCCCACAACAGTTGCTTGGAGACCGAAAGGGAAACATGCTAGTTGAGACAGCTCAACATAGGCTGTTTTTTAAAGAGTGTGTGTATAGATGGAGAAGGCATCAGTAGTAAGGGATAGCCTGATGATAAACACAAGTGAGAAAGATTTACACCCCCCTCACTCCCTTCCCTGCATCTCAAACAAGCTGTATGCTATTGAACAATTCCCTGCACCCTGCCATCCTCAGACTTTTCATTCATAAAAGTATACAGCATGAAAGGGTAAACTAGTTAAGGTCTTTCCTAGCACTAAAAAATTCCATTCCCCCATTTCAGATTTTTAGCTATCTGAACAGTAAAGGGAAGTACTATACATATTAAGTGTGTTTAAATAACTTTCTTTGAAATGGAAGCCAAACTTACAATCATATCACCAAATACATGTAGCTCATTCAAAAGAGCCATTTGCTAGTGTGTGAGTGACTGGGTAAATGCCATGTTTTTCCCTTCTGCACATGAATTAGTGGCCCCCTAGCTTCACCATCCACCTGTCACACTGCAGTCCAATCTTCAGATGGAGCCTGGCAATATTTCCATTCTTGAAAATCAGGTCATGTGGTTCCAGCACGATCCTGCTCTAAACACACAGTTAACATTTGGATTTGTAAATTGTTTATCATTGACCTTCCAGGCCAATTACAGTAGAGAATTTATATGTGTGTGAAGATATTCAGGCCTACAAAAAAATTAAATAGTCTATTTGTACATCTTGCAAATGGCAGGAAATATGCTCACATTTCTTCCATTCCGGCCCAGGCTGTGTTTAATCAGCTTATTACAATAAGGAATGCTTTGACTATGATCCTCACAATATGCTATGGCACTCAACAAAAAGCCACAATTTTCTTACTCATGAATGTCATAAAAGTTGTACCCATGAAGCCTTTGACAGGCTTGTTTGGTGCCCCAGCATCAGAAGAGAAGTGATAACTTCATTACCTTGATGCAAATATATCATTATACAATTCCAGTGGCCCCTAAGCTCTGTATCTAGAAGATTAATTATGGAAAATCCCTCAGGCACTAAATAAACATCTTTAAGTTGAGTGACACAGACAGGGAGAGAGCAAACTCCTTTACCCTCCATGACCTAACAAGTAACCAGTGCTGATTATTGCTGGCTAGTTCCAGACCTGATTCATGTGAGGGTCAGTCCATTGAACAAGCCAGAGCTCCAAAACAGGAGTCTCTCAAAAAGACAAAATTTGGTAACTATGTTCCTCCATCTCACTCATCTTTAACACATCTACTTTAAGATAAATGGAGATCTATCTATCATCTGTTGTAATACTTATCTATCACTTGTTGTAATACTTTAAGCAATGAAATAAAATAAAAAATAAATAAAAAAAAGATAATATTAAAGTTTCTTGATGAGTAATGATAGGTAATTGCCTAGTTGGAAAGTCATTCAGAACCTCCGCTTTCCTCACCCCTCCCCTCCCCCTCTATTGGGCTGCCTAGTGGTGGAGGAAGAGAAAGAGCTGAAATCAAACTGATCATTTATTTCCAAGGCTAGTCCTTCAGGTTGAGAGACCTGCTGAAGGGGGAGTGGCTCAGCTGGAAGAAGAGCCTGCTGCCTTGTTCCGCACTGCCCCACCTCCCCTGTGTCTCTGCAGCTCCCAGTGCATCTCTGTCCTTTCTGAACCAGCGCGCTGCCAGCGATGTGCCCCTTGCCTTCAGTTTGTTCAAACTTCCAGTGATTTTAATTAACTTATTGCTCTTCTAAATACAGACCTCAAATACTCTGTGCTCTTTCTTGGTGAAGCAGAAACCACTGGGTAGAGGAGACAGGAAGTAGCCCTGCCCCCAGCACCTGCTGGTTATGCTGAGCCTGGGCCAGAAACACCCCATAAACCCTCGGCCATCATTTATTAGAAATGTCACTGAAATGAAGTTGCCATGGTACAGTGGCCTCCAGCTGAGCCCAGGCTACCAGGAAGGTGGGGGAAGGGAATTGAGTTCTAGCTCAGGCTGATTAGAGTTACCTTGACTCCCACAAGACAGATAAAGCACAACAGAGGGACAGTGGTGATGATTTTATTAAGAAGGTGATTCAGGTGAAGTTTCTTTTTAACTTGGTTAAATAAATATTGCCAAAATGTTTGAGGGCTGAGTAGTAAAATCAGAAGCTGAAACAAAATGACTTAATTGCTTTGCCATATACAAGCATTTTTAAAATGAGAGGAGTAACAGGAAAGCTTGCATCAGTGATTTTAAATCCTTAGTTACTACAAGCAAATACAACAACAGACCTGGAAAGAAATTCCATCCCAGTTGAAGTAAATGTGATATGGTTTAATTACATACAGGTATAGGTAAGGGTGCACTGGGGCAGAGAGCTTTTGAATTCTTTCTGCCTGATGTTGTTTTAAAGAGATGTGCATCAGGGCATTCTAACCCAAAGGATGTGGATTTAGATCAAACCAAGTGTGTGGTTTTGTTTTCCACTGTCCTGGGGTTCCTGTTACATGACAGCCTGCCTACTGTTTCTGTAGATGAGACTCAGCTCCCAGATTAAATTAACAGACAAGGATTTTCCTCCCCCACCATGACCTGTAACCTTGGACATAAAATGCAGAACATGAAGTAATTTATGGGGTCAAGCACACTATGGCAACTCTGGAGTGTGAAATCATAACCTTAGGAAAGTTGGTTTCTAGGAGCTTCAGGTCCATCGTCTCTAAAAGTGAGTGAGTAGTAATAATAATAATATGCACTATATTTGTTATCTATTGCTGCCTGGCAAAGTATTCAAAACGTAGCAATTTAAAACCACAGACATTTATAATACCACAAATTGTCTAAGGATTGGGAACCTGCCAGCAGCTTAGCAGGGAAAGTCCTGGTTCAGGATGAGGCAGCGTGGACTGGAGCTCCTGGGGCTCTGGGACTGGAAGGTATGCCCCCACGATGGCTCCCTCATGGGCTGTGGGCAGGAGGCCTTGGTCCTTACCTTGTGGGCCTCTCCATTGGCCACTTGAATATCTTCATGACAAGACATTGGCTTCCCTCAGAGGCAGCGATTCAGGAGAGAGCAAGCTGGAAGCCATGAAGTCTTTATTGCATCGCCTTGGAAACAACTTACCTCACTTCTGCTCTATTCTGTAGGCCACACAGACCAACCTGAGAGAATATGGGGGAGGACTGCAAATGCATGAATGCCAGGATCAGTGATCACTGGGGCCACGTTGGAGGCTGTCTCCCACACACCCAGGAAGGGTGTTTCAGAGGTTAGTGAATATCCATGTGCAATGAGTTTCATCTAGTAGAGGCTCAATAAATACAAGTTATTATTAATCTTAACTAATAAAAGCATAATATTGAAATTAACTGTTTCTCCAGGATGGGGATAAGCCACGCCCACCAGCCAATCAGAGCAACTGTATGCAAATTAGCCCAGGCAAGATGGGAGACCCCAACCCCAGGGTCCAGCAGGGCAGATGAAAGACCTCTCTCTGCCTCAGGATCCAGGAGCAAGCAAGCTGGTAAGCTCTTCCTGTCTGCCCCCCACCCCTCCCCAAGAGCCAGCCTGCGGGGAAGCAGCCTGTCTGGAGGCGTCGGACTGCAAAACCCTGATGGCTGGGCGCACCAGAGGCTTGAGCCTCCTGTGCGGGTGCCTGGGCCCTGGGGTGGCTTGCAGGCGGAAGCTGGGGGCGGGAACAGCAGGCCGCCCGGGAGGCAGCGGCCTACAAAGCCCGGATGGGCATCGGGAGCAGCGGCAGCATTGACGGGAGGAGGGGCAGGCATGGGGAGCAGAGGCAGCATTGGTGGGGGCAGGGGTGGGCATGGGGAGCAGTGGCAGTGGTGGGTGGGGAGAGGCAGGCATCAAAGGACATTGGCAGCATGGACTGGGGCGGAGAGGGCATCGGCAGAGAGGGCATCAGCAGGCCAATGGGAGTGGCAGGAGGCGGGGCAAGTGCACCAGATGCCACTGAGGGTCCAGGCCTCCCATTGGGATCTGGGGAGGCAGAGCATGAAACACCAGTCCTGCCTGGGGTTGGCCCCCAGATGGGGAATGGGGGAGGCTGGGTAGGCAGCATCATGCACCACTGCAGGGTCAGGGCCTCTGATCTGTGTCCCGGGGAGGCAGAGCAGGCATCGCCAGATGCCACCCATTGGGTCCAGGCCCCAGATTGGCAACAGGTGACACCTGGTGGGCAGGCAGACACCTCCCACAGAGTCCACTTCCAGTGGAGGCCTCCCATCGGGGACTGGGGAGGCAGGGCAGGCAGTTCCAGATGCCACCCACAGAGTTTGGGCCCTAAATCTGGATGGGAAGGTGGGGAGGGCAGCACCAGACACCACCAGTGGGGTCTGGCCTCCAATCTGAGACCTAGGGAGCGGAGCGGGCAGTGTAGATGCTTCCCGTCGGGTCCGGGCCCTGATCAGGGTCCCAGGGAGGAGTGGTGGGCAGCACCAGATGCCACCCGGGACGGCAAAGCAGGCATCATCAGGTGCCACCTCAGGGTCCAGGGCTCTGATCTTGGACCCAGGGAGGCAGAGTGGGCAGTGCCAGACAATGCCCATGGGGTCCGGGCCACCAAATGGGGATGGGATACGCAGGGCGAGAAGCCCAGATGCCACTGGGGGTCCATGGATCCTCTCAGGGACCCGGGAGGTGGGGCAGGCAGCACCAGATGTTGCCCATGGTTCCTGGCCCCAGATGGGAGATGGGGGAGGTGGAGCAGGCAGCCAGGCACCACTGCAGGGTCTAGGCTTCCAATCTGGGACCCAGGGAGGCGGAATGGGCAGCACCAGGTGCCACCGCAGGGTCCAGGCTTCCGATCTGGGACCCAGGGAGGCAGAGCAGGTAGTGCCAGATACCCACGGGGTCCAGGCCCCAGATCAGGGATGGGGGAGGTGAAGCGGGCAGCGCCAGATGCCGCCCACAGGGTCCGGGCCCCAGGTTGGTGACAGAGGAGGTGGGGCAGGCAGCACCAGACACCACCCAGGGAGGCAAATTGTGAAACACATGCCTTCAATGAAATTCAGGAGGTATTCACATTACATGGAATGAAATGTTCACATTTCAAACTTCCGGACTGTCCTTTATTAATGAATACAAATACATGTGATGAATCATACGAGCGACAACAGGCAGAGGTTTTAAAAATTCCCTGAATGATGAACAGTTGGCAGCCTTTCAGACTATAACTTCAGCCATCGAAGATCAAACTGTACACCCCAAATGCTTTTTCTTGGATGGTCCAGGTGGTAGTGGAAAAACATATCTTTATAAAGTTTTAATATATGATATTAAAGATCGTGGTGGTACTGTTTTACCCACAGCATCTACAGGAATTGCTGCAAATTTACTTCTTGGTGGAAGAACCTTTCATTCCCAATATAAATTACCAATTTTATTAAATGAAACTTCAACTTCTAGACTCGATATAAAAAGCGAAGTTGCTAAAACCATTAAAAAAACCCAACTTCTTATTATTGATGAATGCACCATGGCATCCAGTCATGCTATAAACGCCATAGACAGATTAGTAAGAGAAATTATGAATTTGAATGTTGCATTTGGTGGGAAAGTTCTCCTCAGAGGGGATTTTCAACAATGTCTCAGTATTGTAATGCATGCTATGCGATCGGCCATAGTACAAACAGGTTTAAAGTACTGTGATGTTTGGGGATGTTTCAGAAAGTTGTCTCTTGAAACAAATATGAGATCAGAGGATTCTGCTTATAGTGAATGGTTAGTAAAACCTGGAGATGGCAAACTTGATAGCAGTTTTCATTTAAGAATGGATATTATTGAAATTCCCTGTGAAATGATTTGTAATGGATCTATTAT
>PVJC01008841.1:0-47226 GCA_004026665.1 Murina feae | reverse complement strand
TTACACACCAGTTGAAGGACACGAATTATTGAGTGCGTGTAGCACACAGAATCATTAGGTGTTTGACACTGTCTGAAGGCATAAGAAAAAAAATGTCGTTCTATTTGTACTTAATTATTTAAAATATATCTGCCACCTGTCACCTATGATATTTTACCTAGTGTAATATATCAGCCATATCCCTCAAGGAAAATTGCTTGGAAGCCCTTTCAGTAATCATAATAAGAATGACATAGGCACTTCACTTTCTCCATTTTAGAGCTGTGGAAACCCAGGCACAGCCTGTTAATATTAAGTCAATATCAGAAGTACTAAGTGCTGGAGTCAGGATTTGAGCCTGTTCTCTAAATACTCTCCCTCTAACTTGGAAGAATATTTTCTGTATCTAAAATGATATAGAGTGACTAAAGCCGTTTGAAATTTATTGTTATTACTACTATTTTTATGTTTACCTGCAATCATTCTAAATAAAACAGAATGAACAATGTCATAAATATTTAAAGAAACAAATCGTCCTACTCAAGTTTACATTAGTTAGCTTTCACTGCATATCAAAGTACCCCTAACCAAGCAGCTTACTAGAAAGGTGCTGATTTATTTCAAGTGAGCTGTTTGGTCTAGGATCGTCTGGCTTGTTCTTCTGGTCTGTAATGGGCTCACTGATGCAGAGTCTAGCATGGCCTCTGTCAGATGACTGGTCTTGGTTTCTTGAGCTCCATCATCCCTCCACAGGCTGGCCCAGGCATGCTCCCTTGGTGATAGCAAGGTTAGATAGAGCAGAAGCTGGAAGCCTTTGGGATCTCCATTGGAAAATGGATCACATCACTTCCACTGCATTCTATTAACTAGAGCAGGCCAGGACGTCCCAGCCTCAATGAGTCAAGAAATCCACTTTACTTCTTGATGAGAGAAGCTGCAAATCATATCACAAAGAATATGATACAGAGAGGGAAGAATTGTGACCATTTGGGGCAGAATAAATAGACACAATCAACTTACCTATTAAACATTTAAAGAGAATGACATGGAAATATCCATTTTTATGAAAATCTACTTTGTTCTATTTACAAGGGTTAGAAAGGTAGGTTAAGTATTTCTTTACTAGGGGCCCAGTACACAAAAATTTGTGCACTTGGGGGGGTGTCCCTCAGCCCAGCCTGTGCCCTCTCGCAGTCTGGGACCCTTCAGGGGATATCCACCTGCTGGTGTGCCTGGTCAGCCTGGGTGAGGGGCTGATGGGTGTTTGCAAGCTGACCAAGCCCCCCAGTGGGAACCCTCACCCCATGTGTTTCATCTCCATGTGCATTTTCCCATCATCCTTTCATCTGGGGAGAGATCTGGAGTGTCCACAGCAGTCTCTCATGGGAGGGAGGGTACGTCGCATCAGTCCTGGGGTGCTTCCTCCTCCCCCAGGTCCCCTTCCCAAACCCCATCGGGTCTCCAGAGGCTGCAGTAAGCGGCGTGGCAGATGCAGTCTGAGAAAAAGGGGCCGAAAGAGGCCAAGGGGCCCGGCCCGTCCTCCCCGCTGGGGTAGTTCACCGCGGTGTGGTACAGGAGGCGCAAGGGTTCAGTCAAGGTCGAGCCACCATGGGAGGCCACCAGGAACGGCTTCTTGGTCGAGGGACAACCCAGGGCACTCCAGGGCTTGGGGTATGGTAGGCTTCCCCCCATCGCCGCTGGTGGCTCAAAGAGCCTGGGCTCCAGCTCACAGCCCCTGCAGGGCTGTGGACGGTGAATCCATCCAGAGGCTCCATGGGGAGCAAGATGCCTGCCCCATAGTCTGGCCCCAGCAGCTCGAAGAACTCCAGGGTCTCGGGGACCTTGTCCAGGTCGCACAGGTTCATGCTGCACCCCGACAGGCTGGAGGTGGGCACTTAGCACCAGGTGGCAGCCAATTGGATACGGCGGCCTCACCAAGCCACCACCCACCCTGCCGCCACCCGCCCCACCCCCAGCCGCCTGCTCTGCCCCCAACACCACCCCCACCGCACTCACTGCTGCTGGCTCTGTGGCTGCTGGCCTCCATCTTACCTGGGTTAATTTGCATACAGCTGCTCTGGTTGGCTGGTGTGTGTGGCTTCGCTGGTGGGCGTGGCTTAGGTGTCTCAGAGAGATGGTTAATTTCCATATTACTCTTTTATTAGAGTAGATTGCACAAGTATCTATGATCAGAAAAGCCAGAAATATCGTCAGTCTCTTAGGAGTAGGGTTTTGGACTGAAGTTATCAAACTGTAATTAAAGATAATCCTGAAATAATAGCCATTTCATATTTGATTTACATTGCTCTATCATGTTACCATAGGCATTATCATTCTCAAATCAAATTTAATATAATTCTTAGGTTTTTCTATTCTGAATCGCTTGTACATATTTGGAGAGCTGCTCTGTACACTTGTCCTGATTCTCACCGAGGGATGTTCCTTCTTTTGTGAGTTTGTTCTAATTGTTCCATTCCCTATATTAACATTAATTAGCAAACTCACCTTTCAATTGCACCCCCTTGGAACAGATTCAGTCAGGGTTGGGTAGGTAGGGAATTTAGTTAATCTATCAACGAACTGAATTTTTCATTAGGTATTTTGGTTTTATCTTGGGGGGGGTATTGTATATGAGAATACTTATTTTGAATTGGACTTGCCTGAAGATTTTTTTATTAGGAAGACAAAGAATTCAGCTATTTCTCCCCAAAGCACTATACACATAAAATATACCTTCAATGTTCCTTTGGAATAACTTCCAAGTATGTTCTTTTACTATTTACCTAGATTGGAGATTTTTCTTTCTAGGTTGAAACTTGCCATACTGATGGAGGGATGGTTTTATAGTAAATGTATCAATAGTTAGATGTATAAACACTGACAATTTATGGTTTAAGAATAAAGGGCATCAGTGTGTGAGAACTTAATTCAATAGGGCTAATCTCAGATGCAATTAATGCTCACATTCTTTCTATGCCCTTGTGGTAGTCTGTGTGCCTCAGGTATTTATTGAAATAGAGACATGTAATTAAACTGTTTTCAGCACTTGGGCAAAGATAAGATTTAGGTGAAAATATAAAGGAAAAGAAAGAAAATAATCTCAATAACATTTCCCCCAAATCTGGTCCCTTGTCTTAAGAATGTGTAAAATATCAAATAGTAAAAATATATATCAAATGTTTCTCCAACTTCAACACAGACACACCTGTGTACGCACACACATGCGCATGTATGCATGTGCTGTACTGATAATGTTCCTTTCAGTATTGAGTTTACAACATGTGACTATTAGGCAAAGGAAGCAAGCTAGTGCAGTGAATCTGGGGTTTTAGAATGATAAAATTCACATCTACTTTCAGCTCCTAGTTAGCCACAATTTTTTTTTCTTGTGAAAATGAAAGGCTTAGACTTATCTCAACATTATCAACTAGTTCTACAATCATCTGCTTCTATGAATTTACATTACCGTAGGCTGATAGACTTGCTCTAAATAATCGTTTTATGAGTATATTTTTCTACATGTTTTGTAAATATGTGATACACAAATGGGGCAAGTGACAATAAGATGAAGAAACAATGTTGTTTTGTGTTCAGTGATCCTGTAACTTGCATAGTAGCACAGGCTTAAATTGACACATTACAAACTGATGTCTTGTCCTGACATACTTACATGGATGGAGCCAAACCTTCAGTGGCTCTTTGGAGTTAGAAAAATGAGTTAAATTTGGAGTTAAATTTATTACATTTGATTATATCAAAAGAAGAATCTAGTTTCCAGAAATCTTGTGTGTGTGTGTGTGTATATGTGTATATGTGTGTATGTGTGTGAAAGTATCTGCAGTTAAACAAATATACACCTATTCTATATTATATTTTCACGCACAAATCTTATTTTTATTTTCCTTTGACATCTACACCAATGAACCAGGAAAGGGGGATAGATTTAACTTCATTAATAATAAGATTTAAAACAATCATTGATATTCCCATAATAATCCAACAGCATTACACTGTTGTAATACTGTGTATTTCAAATCTATTGTTAAATGAACTTTTATATTAGTTCCCCTTCTTTGCCAAAAAGAGACAGACATATCAGATATAAATGCAGCAAAAATAAAAGAGAGTCAATCCATTCCAAACATATCTTAATACTTTCCAAAATGGTAGTTTCCTTTTTTTTAATTTCCTGCATGGTGTTTCTCATTGGACCCATTTCTCTCTAAGAAGGGTAAGGAATCTTTGTTCTCATAAACTGCAGACTTTACCTATGCTATCAGGTATAAATAATATGCAACTACCACCATGGTAGCCTGGGCATTATTTTATTATTCTCATCTTCACAGGAGGACACTGAGAAAGCACATGACTTGAATCTAAGTCATGAACTTCTAATCTTGTTGGGCTTGTTTATTTGTTTGTTGTTTTTATTACACCATGAATTACTTAAAGAAAGTACTTTGTACCACAAAGCACCACATAAGCATCAGCATTATGATTACAAATTTTTGAAAAGTGGACAGCATTCCTACCAATCCTCAGTTGCTTGCCTAACTGTAAGTCGATCAGAGTGATCAGAGGAGACGAGCACTCTCAGGCTAAATATGACACCGAGGAAAGATGGCACACTCTGAGAGATGCTCAGGTCCCTCTACTCTCAGACGTTGACTTATTCACCTCCACACTCTCTGTTCCCCAGGCTGCTCTCCTGAGCCCGCTTACTCGCACGTCTCCGTCAGAACCCTGAAATCCACCTTAAAAGCCTCGGTCTATAAATTATAAGATGGCGCTTTATTCCATCATAAGCCAAATATGCCATAAACTTTAACAGAGAGAAAGCAAAAATGAGTAAGGTCTTTTGTTACAATTGATATCTACCTCACAAGCCAGGGATGTCTCTTCTCTACGAAACACAGCTTTATGTGAAACCCAAAGTGCCTGAGTTTAAAGTTAGAAGACCTGGATTAAACTAATTAAACTCTCTGAGCCTCAGTTTTCCCATCTATGAAATGAGAATATCAATTTGTACATTGTAGTATCCCTGTACATTACAGATAATAAATATTAACATCACCCCCCACAGAATAAGGGCACCCATTATCACCTTTGGTGAATTCATAACTCAAGCTTGAATTCTTCTATCAAGTGCAGCATTTGGTATACAAAATAGCTAGTGCAGATATTGTTTTGGAACCCAAAGTCAGTAAGTATAGATTGAAAATTAGCCAAAATTTTATCTCACCTTAGGAGTTAAACTACACCAACATTTTTGTGAACATGAATTATTCTCTTTTTTTTTGAGAGAGAGAGAGAGAGAGAGAGAGAGAGAGAGAGAGAGAGAGAAACATCAATGTGAGAGAAAAACATCGATGGGTTACCTCCCCCATGCACCTGACTGGGGATCTAACCCACAACCTAGGTATATAACGTGACTGGGATCAAACCCACCATCTTTTGGTGTAAGGGACAATGCTCCAACCAACTGAGCCACACCAGCCAGGCTGAATTATTCTTATTTTCAAAAGTGTCCAACACTTACAGCTGTTTCTGAACTTTAAATCAATTACTTCGGGCATATTTGTATGGAAATAAAAATGTTAAGTGAGCCTTCTTTTGTGAATGTTGTCTCTGTATACCCCATTTCAAAAGATAGCAGATGGGAGGAGGAAGTAAAAAGACAATACTGAATAAGAATATGCATGTTAGTTACAATCCACTGTGAACCCAGGGCTACATCTTTCTTTGAGAGAGCATGGTGATATCCCTTTAATCCCTACAGACACAGCGACCATTACAAGATAGTCTAGAGCCCTATTAGTTATTCTGTCTCATCATTGTTCAAAGGTGCTGAACGTTGCACTCGATAGAAATATGAAAGCTCAAACTATGAAAAATTGCTATCATCCCCTCCAACATAACAAACCAGGTCTATATTCTGTGTAATAAAAAAAAATAAACATAAACAAAGCAGGAGGCATTGACATCATGTGTGCACTGGTTTTAATTTCAGTTCTGCCATTTATTTGCTGTAGAACCAGGGCAAATGTCATCATCTCTCAGGGTCTCCATTCTCTAATCTGTACAATGGGCATAATAAAACCTACATAGAGAAGCTGTGGGGGAAAAAAGCATGTCCACCAGCACCAGGCACAAGGACATTTAACAAATACAAGTAATTATTAATGATTGCTCTTTAAATATTTTTTCTCACTCTGAAATGTAAGCATAAGCATGTGGCAAATGGCTCTCTACTGAATTTTGGCTCAGATTTGGATTCTAAAAGAGAGCATGCCATACATGTAAAATTTTCTCATTTCAGTCTGCTGAGAATCCTGGAACTCCTGTTTTCTAAGTGGAACTCCAGTGAAACTGAAATTTGTCCAATAAAATCAAGCAATCCTTCAGACTACCAGCACTTTCTTTCTCTAGTTAACACTGGAAGACATTTGGCGTGTACGCTAGACAACATGGCTGGCAGATAATTGAAAACATGGGTAGCTGATTCTGCTCTTTCACTTCATAAAAAATCAAATCAAACTATCCCCTCCCATTGTGCCCAATGCCCACCTTGAGTAAATGATAGGGAAGCAACGGCTCGAGGCTGCATCTCTTGCGAGATGGAAGTGATGAAGATGACAGGGTTGGTTTTGGACTGACAGGACAACCTTTTCTTTGACACAGACGTTCAGAGCCCCTTTGCACCCCGTTCTTCCACAGCCATTGCACTTGCCTCTAAGGTGAGCTCCACTGTGCTTGTTAAACTGTTTTGTAGGAAGTTTGCAACTCTTTCTCCCTGATAGGAGCCTTGCAGGAGTTGTGTCCTTTCTGTGACCCTCCTGGTCCTCCGGGCTTCTGCACCTGCTGCAGCCTCAGCAACAAGGTGACAATGGAGCCTGGCATGAGTTCTACATTCAGAAGCTCTGTGTGCCAGAGGCAAAGAATTTTCCAGAAAGACCTTTGCTTTACAGCAATAGCTCTCAAGCTTCAATCTGCATAAGAATCACCTGGGGGGGTACTCTTTAAAAATGTGCATTTCTCAGCATCCCCTGCCCATCCCAGTTCAGTCACTCTGGGGTAGATTTCTGGACTTTGTAATTTTTTATAAGCATCCCACCAGATGCAGGTGGTCATTCTGGAAGACACTGGGAGGCACATGATTTTATAGTATTAAAAAATTCCTAATTTAAAAATATGTGATCATAAATGAAAGGTTAGGAGAGCAATATCCCCATAGCCTGAATCTGTTCATATATGCTATCGTGTGGCAGAAACATTATATGGTGTGTTTGAGTCTTTAACTTCCCTTACCTAGTATGTTAGGGGGCAATAGAGGAACAACAGCAAGATGCATAATAATAACAGCATGAACTGTAAAAGTCTATTTTTTAAAGCAGAAATATAGACAGTATGTAATCAATAAAATCTTGGGCTTTAGAAAACTAATGATGACATTTACTCGTTATCTGGCCTCAAGCCATTATTTCTTTATTTACAAAAGGGAGAGAGTATTTCCCTGGCGGAATGTGGTAAAGGACTTAGTAACTATCAAAGGGCCAGGCACACACGAGGTGCTCAGAGTTGGTGTAGCAGGACCAGTTAACCAGCCATTCAGGAAACTATACCACCCAAAGGTTCCTCAGCATCCTGTGCTTGGCAGGTTGCAAAAGGTACTGCTCCCTGCCTTAGTCAGTTCATGCTGCTAGAACAGGATGCCGTAGAGTGGGTGGCTTTTAAACAGCAGACGTTTATTTCTCATCCCTTTGGAAGTTAGTGTGTCCAACATTAAGGCACCAGCAGATTCAGTGTCTGGAGAAGGCCCACTTCCTGCTTCAGAGATGGCCACCTGCTCCTGTGTTCCTTGTATGTGAGAAGGGCCTAGGGAGCTTGCCTTTCTAAAAACACTTATCCCATTCGTGATCCACCCTCATAGCCTACATACCTCCCAAAGACCCCAGCCTTCTCACACCTCCTTGGAGGTTAAGGTTTTAACATAATGATTTTGACGGGACACAAACATTCAGTTTGTAGCAGTCCTCACGAATTTCTTCACCTTAGCTGAACTCACAGACCTGCCTCTTGCTTGAAACGCTAGATATTGGAATATAGTCTCTAATATAAATGGAGATACACTAAGCCGGTGTTCTGTGCAGTTAGATCTGCTGCCGATGAGTGGGAGCCACAGGGAGGAAGGCCCCATCACACTGACAGTTAGATGGATACCTTGGACCATTCTGGGGATAGATAAGCGGACTCATCATTAACCCGTCTCAGAACACTCTCTCTTCCCTAGACACAAGAGCAAAGAAATGCGAACATATTCCTATGTTCCAGTTGTTGCTCCTTCCAAACATG
Organism: Murina feae; assembly: GCA_004026665.1. Classification (NCBI taxonomy): domain Eukaryota; kingdom Metazoa; phylum Chordata; class Mammalia; order Chiroptera; family Vespertilionidae; genus Murina; species Murina feae. The sequence goes on along the minus strand of PVJC01008841.1, from coordinate 38,895 downwards.
AAGATTGTCACCCTCCATCTGCACAACGCCAGCCTGTTCAGATAGTTTGTCCTACCTATGAAAATGGTAGACACATATGAGTTAGAGACCCAGACCACTTCAGTATTGTTATGCACAGCAAAGGAGAGAAAAGGGGCCAATCTCTTTTTTTTTTTTTTTTTTTTTTAAAAAAAGGCCCTGTGTTAGTTTTCCAGCTTTGCCATAAAATGACCACCGAGAGGTTTAAACAACAGAAAGTTATTCTCTCCCAATTTGGGAGGCTAGAGGTCTGAGATAAGGTGTCAGCAGGGTCATTCTCCTTCTAAAGGCCCTAGAGATGGGTCCATGCTAGGCCCCTCTGTCTCAGCTTCTGGTAGTTCCTTGGCTTATGGCAATTTAAGGCCAGCTCTCCCATGGTGATATCCTGTGCATATCTGTGTCCAAATCTCCCCTTTTATAAGGACATACGTCCTATTGGATTGGGGGCCACCCTACCCCAGTATGACCTCATTTTAGCTAATTACATCTGCAACAAACCTAATTTCAAATAAGTTTCCATTCTGAAGTACTGGGGATTAAGATTTCAACAAATGAATCGGGAGGGAAGGGGAGAGATACAGTTCAGACCATACCAGACTCACTCTTACAGGTAAATTTATGAGTGTTTGTTAGGACTCGCTGTTTTGTGTCATACAAGGACAAGATGTCTTTAACCTAAAACATTTCTTAAAATATTTCTTTAACCTAAAATACTTCTTAAAATACAGTATTATGTGGTGACTACCATTCTATAGGAGTGTCTCTATGTATGCCCCATGGAAATGTCTTAAGAAGACGTAGCCACAAATAGCTGAATGACTTGACCTTGTGAGTGAAACTATACACTGTTTACTACTTACATATTCGTGATTTTATGCAAGGATTGATTCCTGAGTATTTTCCTGGAGATAAAGCAATCATTTTTTAAATAGCAAAATGTTAGTCTTCTAAAGGAAGTAATAATCCAAGAAAGCTGCACTAAAATCACCAAAATTTACCTTTTGAAACCCTGAGGGAACAAAGAAATATCTCCAAGCCAAGCTAAATTTTTTCATGGAAACTGACATTTAAGTCAGAAATCACCTAACAGTGTTTAGCCCTGAAATGTAAAAGGCATTATCTGGGACTAATGGTTAGCATACTCACATGCATACACAGCAGAGTGATCACATTTCGATGTTACTTTGAAACTAATTTTACATGACAGAATCTTGTTGGAATCCCATATGTTCTACTCTGAACTCCTGTCTGCCTTCACTGAAATTTTCTGCAAAGCAGATTGTTAAATTCTCAGTTTATGTTTCGTTGGATTTTGTGTGTGTGTGTGTGTGTGTGTGTGTGTTTTGACAGAGACTAACAGTACTTAAGGTATCATGATTAACAAGAGAAAGGCTTCTTAAATTGAGCTTTAAGGCACAAGTTATAATTGGGTAGTAGTTTAGGTATGATTAAAAACTAGTTCCCTTGCATTATTTAAACAGCCATTGAATATCATTAATTTCTATTGAGAACTAAAAGCAAGTCTATTCCATCAGAAGCAATCTGAAGCAGAAGTCAAGACCATGTGTTGTCTTGACCTAGTGCTGGGGTTTGTTGTTTGTTTTCTCAATCTTGCTTTTCTGCACAGTTATTTTTTCATCTTCTATATGTGGTTTTTCTCTCCCAAGCAAAAAGGGACTACTAATTCTCAATTATACTTGTAAAAATTAATAACACTTATTTATCAGTTATAGACTTGTCATTGTCCATATAAACCAGAGCCTGGTTCACATTTCAAATCAATGCTCTTTTCAAAATTACCTGACTGATAAAAAGATTGTCCATACATGTTATAAGAGTTTGGAGGTGTATAGTCTATGAGACAAGCTGAGATCTCAAAACTGAAAATATACAGGGCGAAGTTCTAGATTATACCTTGTGTGAAGCAGAAATCCAAAAAGTAAACCTAATAGAGTTTTCTTACTTTTCTCTCTCCCTAAAGACCCATTAGGGAATGATAAGGCTGATCACCACTTAAAATCAGGTCAACTTTTCAGACAGCCCTAGTGGGCTTTTGTTCTTTACTTTTCCGCCCCTGGGTCATTGCCACAAAATCAGGATGAGCCTCATTGTTGAAAGTGCAGCCCTTGGTTAGGCTCTTCTTGGAATGCCTGGTGGGAAGTCAGGGATCCTCCAGCTGACTGTCTTACCTGTTTCCTGGCTCTGTGTACTCAGTGGATATTACATAATTACTCTATGAGTTAAAATCACGAAGTATCTATTAGAGAAAAGTTTCAAATAGGACATTTTCTAATAATCCTTTATTGCGTTCATTTCCTAATTCTCTTGCTGAATGTCCTAGTTCATTTTTAAAATCAGTTTATTAGTAATCCACTCTCCATCTGTGCTCAGCTATATTCTGACCTTGGCATAATCTCAGCAATTTCTCACCATCTTAGTTATTGGCACTGATCCTTGTTTAACCCATGCGAAGGATCCTCTCCTATCTAATTTTGAGTTAGTCTCTCAATTAGTCAACTGTCCTTTGCCCAATGTCCTAAGAAACCCTTAAAAGGAAGTAAATTTGTGAAAGTTTTGAAGAATAATGGTCATACTTTTCTCTTTTACATTGTAATTCCAAAATCTTATTTTTAAAAATTAGTACAAAATTATGTAAAGTTTCTTTTTTTCCCTATTTTCTACATGAAAGGGGAAGAAGATTATGATATATGCATTTATTTGTGCATGAATGCCTTAAGACTTTGTTTATTTTGCATATTATGTAACCAACAGATAAGTTCAAATGATATTTTATTTTATTTAAAATTTATAACTATCTACTACAGATGGGTAAAAATTCTACTTGATAATGAAATAATATGGGGATGCCAAGAATGAAACTGACTTTTTTTTTTTTTTTTGAGGTTATTACATACCAGGACACTCACTCTTCTGATTTAATACACACACACACACCTACCTAGACATTGCTGAATTTGATGTCACTGAGCTCATTTTACAGAGCAGAAAACGACCTCACAAAAGATAACTTGTCCAAAGTCACATGGCTACTAAGAGATGGAACTTGGACTTGAAACCAGATCTTTTCTGGCACACCTGTTATTTTTCTATTCTGCCAAGATGTTTTTTCCTCTTTGTGTAGCTCCATGATGAAAACAATGCAGCTATCATTTATTAAACTTCTCTATACTGTGTGCCTTACAGCCATCATCCTGTAATCCTCCACTACTCTAAAAAAATAATTAGTATCATCACCATTTTATCCATAAGGAAAACTAAGGCTCAGAAAACTTGGACAGTTTGGCCTAGTTAAGAAGTAGCAGAGCCAGGAGTCAAACCCTGATGCAGTCAACTCTCATTATTCACAAATTTGTATTTGTGAATTTACCGACTCACTAAAGTTTATTTGTAACACCAAAATCAGGACTTGCAGAGCTGCTTTTGTCCTTCTGCAGGCGAGTACAGAGCAGCAAAAATTTGAATCACCCATCATACGTACTCCCCACTGAGGTCAAACAAGGCAACACTGCCTTCTCATCTCAGCCAGCTCACATATTGTGAGCAAAAGTCCTTTTTACAGTGTACATAGTGCCACATTTTTCATATTTTGTGCTTTTTTTTTTTTTGGTAATGTTGTTTAAAATGGCCCCAAAGCTTAGGGCTGAAGTGCCGCCTAGTGTCTGTAAGTGTAAGAAAGGTGTGATAGGCCTTACAGAGAAAATGCATGGGTTGGCTAGCTTCATTTAGGCATGAGCGATAGCACTGTCGGCCATGAGTAAAAAGAGCTGTGTATTGATTGGTTGACCAGTCTCTCAGGAACCAAGCTGTGTATTTCCCTTAAGACCAAGGTGTTGTTCAATATTCATTAAATTCGTGTTCTCAATGACCTTATAGACCGTAACTACCACAAATCATGAGAGTCAACTGCATTTGTCTTTCCAGTGTCCAAGTTCTACGGCACATCCTGACCCTCCACGCATTCTGGAAATAATAATGTTTAGTTTTGCACTGTGTAGCGTGCCTTTGTTTTTAATTTTTGTTCACATTCCCCAGGAAAGATGTGCTTCCTCACCACAACCATCACTACTTATTTAAACATGATGCCACTCCACTGCCCTACATTTGTGCTTAGATGACCAATAGATTCTCACCATCCTTATAAAGAAAAGACAACACAGCACACAGTAAAGCAAACTCATAAAATATTTATTTCAATTGATTTAGCTCAGAGCATGCTTATATACATAAATAATTTGTACTTCGTGAGTCAGATTTTGAAATGAAGATGCAAAGTGCAGGGCAAAAAAAAGTGCTGGGTCCTCTTTTTTAAGCATCCCCATTCTATTATGGACTTCAATTTGGGTCAGGAGAAACAAATATACTCTAGTGGTCTCCTCTCATTGAAAAATGACGTTCTTATCTACAACATGGACCTCCCGGAGTCCATTTCTTGCAAAATTTTCCACTGAGAAAAGTAAGAAATAAATCAGCAAGAATGATACCATCAACATTGCAAAGTGTACTGAAGGTAATAGAAAGCCTAAAGGATTGTACCACCCATGACTCCTAGATCCATTTATTTGCTTGATTGCTTCTAAAACACCAGCTTTTCTCCAGCCCATGTGTAAAAATAAAGACAAAATGAACCTGGATTCCACATGGACTGGCTTTGCAACACAATGAGTGTTCTGGGCAAGTTACTGTACCTCCTAGAACCACAACGTTCATATCTGTAAAATGGGGGGATTATTTACCTATTTACTTGAAAAGATACTAGTAACTCACCATGTGGAGGATTTTGCAATTAACAGAGCATTATTAGCATACATTATCTCAATAATGCTCCCATCAACATCATGAGTTAAGTGTAATTATAATTATTACCATTTTGTGAGAAAGTCTTTGAAAAACAGAAAGGTAATGTACAAATACTTCTATTTAAAAAATCGATGGTTTCGAAGGAAGCAGAGGAAGATTGCTAGCATGTGTAACCCTTACTTTACATGAAGGAAAAATGATTTTAAAAGGAATTAGAACAAAATAATCTATTTCCTGGTTTAACTCAAATGAATCATTGCACGAGGCACCAAGCCAAGAAGGCTAGTGGGCCTGAAACCCAGGCAACAATTGATCTTGAGGACATACACCTTAGTGCTGGGATTTATTCTAAATTGCACAAAGTTGTCATATAGCCTATGGGGACATAAGTTAACAGGTCAAGAAAATTATTACAGTAACTGGAGGCCCAGTGCATGACCACTCATGCTCTGGGGGGTGAGGGGGGCCCCTCAGCCCAGCCTGCATCCCCTTGCAGTCTGGGACCCCTAAGGGATGATCCTTAGCACTGCTGCAATGGAAGGAGCAGAGATGGGAGAGACTCCCCCCACCACCGCTGCACTCGCTACCCATGATCCCAGCTTTTGGCTGAGTAGCACTCACCCTGTGGGAGCACACTGACCACCAGAGGACAGCTCCTGAGTTGAGCGTTTGCCCCCTGGTGGTTAGTATGCATCATAGTGACTTATCATTCCGCGGTTCAGTCAATTTGCGTATTAGGGTTTTATTATATAGGATAGCCAGGGCTGCATATCCATTTGTGTCCCCACTCTATAACATGTGTGTGTGTTTTTCTCTTAAAATTTTGTTATTGTGTCAGTATGGATGAGCTGTGTGATGCTGCAGTAACAAATAACCTAAAAATCTTGGTAGCTTATCATAACAGAGGCTTATTTGACCCTCGCCTACCTCCATATCTCTTACTCTAGAACTCATACTGAGGGTGTGATAACCATCATGAATATTGTCAATTGCCAGCATAGATGTAAAACAAAATTGTTTGACAAGGTCTTGTACCAGGAATTAAAGGCTAGCCTGGAATTGACACACATCACTTCACTCCCAGTTCATGAGTTACTCAAGTACAAAGAGCCAAGAAATGCAATCCAACAATGTGTCTGAAAGTGGGGATAACCAGAAATATTCTGTAGGTGGCATGTAGCATAGCGTGTAGCCAAGGTGAAAGAGACTCAGAGTTTTCTTTGACCTTAAGTTCATTCCATGGCTTAAGGTTGCCAAAAGGGCCAATGCCAACAGATTAGAAAAAACAAAATTACAAACCAAAGAGGAGAGTATTCTGCTTCTAACACTGTCACACTTACACTTAAACCAAGCATGTCAAACTCACAGCCCAAGGGCTGCATGCCTTGTTTATTTGGCCTGTGTTAGCCTTTGAGTTTGGCATGCTTGGCATAAACCTTTGGAACTTAGTTTCCTCTAGAGAGGGTAGCATTGACTGTTCTGAGTTATGCAAGTGAATTGCTGTGAAAAAGATACGAGGTCATGTGTAATTTTGTCATTTATTATCAATATCTATTTTACCCTAATTGATAAGTATCTTTAATATTATTTCATTAATTGTGTTAAGAAATATTGAAATTTAACAAAGAAGAAAAGGTTTTTCATAGGGAGAAGTTTATCTGAAAAACCATTATTTCTAGGAACGATTGCCTTTGCAGGAGATTTGTTTTTGTCTCCAGCTAAAATGATGGGCTTCAAGTGGAGTAAAATATGAGGCCTATGCACTGCTCCTCACAGGTGAACATATCCCAGAGTAAAATATCCTGGAAAATGAAGAGCTTTCATTTTCACTATCCGTGTACATGCAGGTCTAAACAATATTCTCCACTCCTGAAAGATTCATGGCCTGAGGCCATTCCTTCCTCAAGTGAAGTTTGTAGAATACCTACTCCCACACACAGAGATTCTCTTTTGTTTTTTTTTGTGTGTGTGCTTTTTTTTAAAAAAAAGACAGATGAGTTAAAATGGGATTTTTTTCAAAATGCTATTAACACGTTTGGGAGGAGTAACCAGGCAGATATAAATGTTGGCCATGGGGATTACTTACACGTGAAGTGCTGAAAATGAGCAGTGCTTTAAGAATTGTTTCCCTGTTGTATTAGTGGAATGCGAAAGTCTAAACATGGTCATGTGAAACACTATCGTATCTGGTGGGAACTGGAATATACTTCATTTTACAATCCTACAGGGGGAAAATATTTTGGCAGTTGGATGAGAATCTGGCAGCATAAAGATTCATGCTAACATCAGAACTCGGCTCATGAAACCATATTCATTCCAGACACAAATGCGTTTGATATATGGTTACTTAACATACATTTAATTATTCCTTTCATTAGCTTTTCCTAATTGTTTCTAAGTATTATTTGCCTTTGGTGGAATAGTCTTGTTATTTTTATGATCTCAGAAAGGCAGGATGGGGAATAATTACATCAGGTGTAAGCTGGATCTGTGAGTGCTTATTTGCAAACACACACACAAAACCCTGGAAGGCCTGGTTTCAAAGGCCATTGCATAAAGGAATATCCTAAGAATATATATTGGTGTTTGTTTCGATTCTGGCATCTACCTCTTTGTTTTTAAATTTCCATTTTACAGTTGCTCTGTTAAGCATAACTACTTGAAACATGTAGCTTACATAGGAGAGAAACTATAAAAGCCAGCAAGGATTTTAATTACAAATTCCACTTCAGCAAAATTGCCAGCAACAGGAGTATGGCTGTATTTAGCTTAGGATAGGGTGGTGCATGAAAAAATATTTGCAATTGGATTATCTTCCCCCTGCTCAGTAACACAAAATTAGAAGGAGAACCTCATTGAGTTCCAGGCAGCCATACAGACCCAAAGCCACCTTGCGAATCCACTGCCATGTGAAAAGCAGAGATTAAAAAGAGTGCTGGGATAATCCAGGTTAAAAAACATGAATACAAAAGGTGGCAGTAACTCATAGACAAAGCTGTGTGACTCTTCATTGCAACTCACATAAAAGCCGGCTGTGCCAGGGAAACTAGAAAGACTGGATGGCATCTGTTTCAAAATTCAAATGGAAACAGATAACCTATGATCTTTGGTAGAAGATGCCCAAGTCACCATCGCTGGGAAATTAACATAAATCCAGCTACAGTGAGATGACATGAAAAGATCTTTAGATTTGGAGTTGGACAGATAAGGTTTCCATGCTGATCCCATCGTTGAGTAGCTGGACAACCTTGGGTAGAATCGTAAGTAATAATGTTTTGTTCCCAGAGGGTCACCGGGAGGATTAGAGGCATTGCCAGATGTGAAGCTCTGAAGCACTCAATACTTCACTTCCTTATCCGGAGAGGAGGAAGCTTAGAACCAGCTCTTCCCATCTTTTGTGGGAAACTGGTGCCCAGAAATGCCAAGTCCTCTTCCAGGTCCCACGATCTGGGTGGCATTGGTTGGGTTCTCTGTATTCAGGAGATGGCTTTCTCATGATCTTCCCTGTCCCAACAGTGGATCTCAACACACAAAGCAATGGGTAGAGGGGTGGACTAATCTACCTGAGACGACTTGTGGCATCTGCCCCTCATTGCTGGAGTCAGGCCCGTGGACCTGGATGTGATTCCTGAGATCATGGGGGGTGGGGGGCTCTCTTCCCATCCCAGCACTCCCCAGATAAGAACTGGATCATCAAGCCATGAGCCATTTCTTATGGTCTCAGACAGCCCCTTCAGAGAAGTAGGACATCTGGCTGTCCAAGTAGCTGGGCAATCCTGGGCAAGCCACTTCAATTCTCTGGCCTTTCATAACCAGACTTATCTTAGAGGATTGCTGAGAGAATTACAGATAATATACCTAACAATGCCCAACAGAGAGCCTATCATGTGAATGCATAGCAGAAAATGAATGATAGTTATTACTTTTGAACTATTACCGTTATTGCAGATGACAGTAAGAACAGTCAACTTTGCCCTGATTGGTTTGGCTCAGTGGATAGAGCATCAGCCTGCAGATTTAGGGGTCCCAGGTTTGATTCCAGTCAAGGGCATATGTACCTTGGTTGAGGGCACATCCCCAGGAGGTGGTGTGCAGGAGGTGGCTGATTGATGTTTCTCTCTCATCAATGTTTCTAACTCTCTATACCTCTCCCTTCCTCTCTGTAAAAAAATCAATAAAATATATATTTTTATTGCTGTAATTAGACAGTCTGTTTGATGCTGCTCTTTCTCTGTGTCCATTTTTGTTCACCAGTTTATAATGATTATTATTATCCATAGATGAGTGAGTGCATGCATTTAAGCATAAATAATGGACACAAAACACTGGGGGGTAGGGGAGGTGGGTGGAAGGGCAGGGGAAAAAAGAGATATATGTACCAATCTTTGTAAAACTTTATGTAATAAATAAATAAATATATATATATATATATATTTTTTAAAGAATAGTCAATTTTGATAAGAATAGTCAACTTTAATACAATGTCTGCTTTGTGCCAGACATTGTATGAAACACATTCCATTTAATCATCACAACAATGCAATTTTCAGAAAACGACTCAGAAGCCAGAACAGATCAGGCGCGGAGTGGCAGGATGAGGTGAGGGGGAGTGAAGAGTCTGCTAAACATTTCCAAGCACATAAGACACCACAGGGGGACCTTACAAAGGAAGTGTAGCCCTAGATGGTTTGACTAAGTGGCTAGAGTGTCGCCCGCAGATCAAAGGGTCTCGTGTTAGATTACCGACCAAGGGCACCTACCTGGATTGCAGGCTCAATCCTCATCCAGGGTCAGGATGCATGTGGGAAGCAACCAATCAATGTGTCTCTCTCATATCATTGCCTCTCTCTCTCTCTCTCTCTCTCTCTCTCTCTCTCTCTCTCTCTCTCTCTCTCTCTCTCTCCTACCTCCCTTTCAATCTCTTAAAAAAAAAAAATCAGTGGAAAAATATCCTTGGAAAAGAATTTAAAAAATAAAAATAAAAGGATGTGTAGAAGCCCAGACGTGTCCCCACAGCTATGCTGTTTAGACCACGGCTGAACTGACCACTACTGTGCCCCCTAGTGCCCTGCACAAGGTTTGGTGCACCGTATGTATTCAATAAATTTTCATTACTTCGAGGAATGAGTGAAGGATAGCTGTGCTCAACTCTTTACAATGACCCAACATACAATGGGCTGGTGGTAATCAATCAGAAAGGCTGTTTTTCAGGCAAGCTCACTACTCTGGAGCCAAGAAGAGTCCAACCATAAAGAGAGAGGAAATATTACTAAACAGAAAATGTAAACCGATCCTCTTGGCCTCTTGGCGGCATTGTCCTAAAGAAGCATGTTCAGAAACATTTGGCAGCTCAGGTCACTGACTCTGATAGACCTCAAGAATAAGGAAAGCATCAGAACTAAATTTACTTGCTGATTAATTTCTTATAGAGAGTTCTTCTCCCTACCAAGATACAAAGGGCCACTTAAAAGGCATGAGGTAATTAAAAATTAATGCTAAATGCTGTTATCAGAGGGTTTGCTTATTTTACTGTTATTAAAAATGCAAACAGATTAGGTGAAACATTTTCAACCTGAAAGATATGGTTTGCTTATATTTAAAGTGCAAGCTAAGCAGAATGACAGTAATTTTTTTTTAATGATAAATGTTTTCTAATCTTGGGGTCATAAAAATAAATGACCAAGGAAATAATTCATTTAATACAGCAAAATAGATACCAAGTGATCTGGCTAGTAACATGAAAAAATATCACTGCTTTTGCTGTTTCCATAACTGACCTTTTATTTTAATAAAAGAAAAGGATTTTTGAATCTTTTGTGCTCATCTAAAGAAAACTATATATTAGAAAAATCACAAAGGACCAAATTGCCACTGTGTGTTTATTATAAATGAAAAGAGTTGGCCATATCAGGGTAGCAAGATAGGACAAATGTCAACCATGATGAATATAGAGTCATTTGAAACAACACCCCAAAATGTATTTTCTCAGAAAGCAAAGATCTCCATTGCAGACATAGTTCTTTTCCGAGATGTAGCAATGGCTTGGTTAAAATCTCCTTCTCACTGACTGACTAACCCATTCATTCCTAAAAATACTCCTTTCATAAAACCATGTTTAGCTTAGTCCTCACTTTAAATTTAACAGGAACTAATAGTATTCCAAGCTATTTGCTTTCTTTCAGTTGAACCAAATTTTTTTAGGGAAGGTGCAGGAGAGAAGTTTCCAGCAATACTGTCACACACACACACCCCAACACCAGCGGAACGTTCGTGGGCTCCTGCCATCCTACAATCTGGCACTGACAGGAGGACTAACAACAGAGCCTTCTTTGACACAGTGGTTGCTTTAGATCCTTATACAACTTTTTTAAATATAGGAAATCGACATTTTTTTGCCAAAGAAATCACCCTCTGTCAGGAGTTTTTGTTTTGTTTTGTTTTTTTCCAATGGTTTTAGCTCAGTACCGCTTCTAGAAACCGGCACCGCTAACGTTATACCTTTCCTTTTCACATATCTGGTAATTAAAAAGCAAGTGCGAAAAGGTTATGGTTTTTATTTCACCACAACCCATTTTTTAAAATTCCGTAATAGCCCATAAATTTGCATTAATGATCACCTGCTCCAGAAACCTCGGAAACCAGGCTGGAGGAACTCCGTGCATTTTTATGTGCCTGGATACCTGACTCCGGGCCAACGTGGAAGCTTTGGAAAAAGTAGAAAGGGCTCCACTGACTGGCTGCATTTTTACATTTTGGGCCAAAGGAATAGTTGGGTCAAACACCAGCTCCTGTAACCAGGAGATTTAATTATGGGCAATGTAAATCTCACACTTTTAATCCTGTAAGAATTTACAATAGCTCAGGTTTTACAACAAATTCTTTCCTTTTGGGGGGACCTGGATATATGGAAATAACTCTCCTAGGAGGTCAGGGCACCCTGATTTGTATTTCCTTTCAGAGCTCTGTAAGACTTAAATACATAGTACAGTTTTCCCAGTCCCTGTCATCCTAAAAACTTGTAGGGAAACAGAAGTGTCAGAAATCGAGTCATGTGAGAGGAACTTGCTCTATTAAGGCATCCTTTGCAGGATGGAGAGAATTATGTAAAGCTTAGAGCTGGGTCCACAAACAGACCTAGGAGGTGCTGAAAAGTCAGGAGTCATTCATCTTATTGTCAATCAGGGACTCCTTTTGTAATGCAAGTAGCCATCTCCTAATGTATCTCTTTTATATGTTCAACCTCTTACAAAGCAGCAGCAGTATTTCTTTGAGCAGAGGACAATCACTTAGGATGTCTTGATATTTCAGTGAGGATTGGAAGTGCTAGCAGTCCAAGTATGAGAGGGGTCAGGGTCAGATGTTTATTTATGTGGCACTTATTTGTGGCAGGAACTAGGCTAGATCAGGAGCGTGACCACTACTTATTTAATCACATTCCTCTTCCTACAATCCCATAAAATGGATGTGACATTAATTTTGCAACTGAGGAAAGTGAGGCTCAGAGAGGTGGTTCAAAGTCAAGCAGTAAGTGCTAAAGCCATATTTATGCCTTAGTCTAAAACACTATGATTCTTCCAAGGGAAAAGAATAAGGTCATGAAGTGAAGCCTTGAGTGTTCCATGTCTGCTGCTAAACTATATTTCTATTGCATCTATTTTATTAATATTAGAATACTCACAGGAACAAGGAGCCAAACCACCTGATGATCACCTGAAGATATTGTTTTTCTCCAAATAATACTGATGCTAACAATTCAGTTCACTGAAAATATGTTGTTCTGGGGTGAGAAGAGAGGACTACGTTTTCTGTTGACCCTTTTTTCTTTAGTTTGTTACTTTCTCTGAAGTACCACGATGCCCTTTTAATGTGACCCAAGTATATCTTTAAAGCTTGCTTCCTGGATCATGGGATCCAAACTCTGGCATTGATCAGGGAGAGTAATTCTTTTATTCAAATATTTCAGGGAAGTTTCTCTCCCTCCAGGAAATAAACAGATCATCAGCTACAGATATTGGAAATACTAGAATTATATGGACAAAACCTTTTAAGCAGAAGAAATCCTTCCATGTGCGACAACATGGATGAACCTTAAGGACATTATATGCCAAGTGAAATAAGCCAGTCAGAAAGACAAATACTGCATGATTCCACTTATCCAAGGTATCTAAAGTAGTCAAACTCCTAGACACAGAATGAAGAATAGTGGTTGCCAAGGGCTGGGTGGAGCAGTAGGGGTTGTTCAATGGATAGAAAGTTTCAGTGATGAAGGATGAGAAAGTTCTAGAGATCTGCTATACAACGCTGTGCCTATAATGAACAATACTGTACTACATGCTTCAAACATGTTGAGAAAACACATTTATGCTATTTTTATCACAATATATTTTTCAAAAGCCATCCAGACAAATCCTGAGGACAGCAGGGCATACCTTCTGAGAACAGTGTTGACCTGGACATCAAAGAGTAAGCTGCAAAGTCCGACACTGCAGCGGTTCTGAGTTTTCAAGATTGTTCTGAACACTCAAGGCAGACAGAGGGAGCCAGTGAAGGAGTTTTCTAAAACACTCTCTCTGCAAGTGACTCTCACAGTTCAATTGGACATTCAGATTATTTATTCCATAAGCATTCTCCAGAAAAGCAGAGTCCTGCTTGGTTTATTGCCAAATGCCTACCATCCTCCCTGGGCTGCTTTGCTTCTGAAATCCTCCTAGGAAGAACAGTGATAAGCATTACCCTGAGCCCCAGGGGACATGCTGATGAGAAACATTAATTTCTGTTTGTGAAAAACTGAATAGCCTGGGTGGTGGAATACACCTGAATATTTTCTGATTATTCTCTGCCCTAAGCCAAAAATATTTTTCTGGGACACCAAGATTCAAAAGCTCAGATTTTTCCCATTTTAAGTTCCCTGAGAGAATTTATATAGCATTCTGCCATCACATGACTGGGGAAAAAAAAGCTATGCTTGTCCTTCAACTCTTTGGCCCAAAAGGAGCCCTTAGAAGAAAGCAGTGTTAGTGGTTATATGAAAACACGGAGGACCATTCAATTAGTCAGAGATTTAAGATGTTAATAAAATTAAAGATTGGCCAAGAAAGTTGGAGCTAGACGAGACCTTTGAAGTTATCTTATCCAATGTCTTAATTAACTAGATGAGGAAACTGAGACTCTGAAAGCTCATCATGACCGGCATTAATAGCAACAGAAGGGAATAATTTTTGCCAAAGTGTTTACGTTAGCTCAACTGGTAAACACTAGCTGCTTCTTATTAAACTATCAGTTTGGCTTAAAATTGTTCTTGGTCCCTGTTTATGGGAGAGTTTAATAACTGGTATCTATAGTAATAAGAGATATAATAATGATTATCTTTTTATTTCCTCTAAGGGTCTTGGAATGTGCTTCATCATTAATTAAAGAATCTCCTGAGTCCCCCTATTAGATAAATATTATTAACCCCATTTATAAAGGAAATGAAATTCTGAGCGACTAGGTGGCTGAGAAGCACCATACCCCTGAGCTAATGGTACAAAAGGACATTCTGTAAACCTATAAGAGGCAGGAACTGTTTGACTTTCATGCAAGTATTCTAGTCCTTGAAGTAAAATAAACTCAATGCAGAGGTATTAAGCTGTTTTACACAAGGAATTGTGTAAAAAGCACCAGGGGACTTCCAGATAATATGATGACAATGTCTGTTCTCAGAGAACATGTATGAAATAGTTGATAGGGACACCAAGACATTTGCATGACATGTTTAAAACATAAGGTAAAACACTCATTATGAAAGAAGTGCTATGAAGGTCAGAGGGAAAACATAAATCAAAATGGAGAGGTCAGGAAAACCTTCAAGGTGAATGTGATTTTGAGCTGGTTATTTGAAGATAGGAAATATTCCAGTGGTCAGATTTATAGGCATCCGTCTGTACATTTATTCAACTTGCAAAGTATTTCCTGAGTTTGTACTATAGGATCTTGTCTAAACTCGGGGTTGGAGAGAGTAAGGTGGAGAAGAATAAAGAAGGAGCTCCTCCAGCTGCATAGTTTTTCCCCAGGATGTGCGTAGGAAAGCAAAAAGCATTTCCCCCTGCAATGTTGGGTATGTACATTGCCTCAGATGTATAAACGACTAGAAGAGGCTGACCCTTGAAAAAGAGGTTGGACGTATCTTGCCTTTGAGGGCAGGGGCTCAAGTCTTTTTTAAAAATATATATATATTTTATAGATTTTTTACAGAGTGGAAGGGAGAGGGATAGAGAGTTAGAAACATCGATGAGAGAGAAACATCGATCAGCTGCCTCCTGTACACCCCCTACTGGGGATGTGCCCACAACCAAGGTACATGCCCTTGACCGGAATTGAACCTGGGACCTTTCAGTCTGCAGGCTCTATCCAGCGAGCCAAACCGGTCAGGGCAGGGGCTCAAGTCTTGTTGCTCCAGGAGAAATGTTGGGAATGTTAAAAAGGATAGGAAACCAGCCCTCGCCAGTTTGGCTCAGAGATTGGAGCATCAGCCTGTGGACTGAAAGGTTGCAGGTTCAATTCCAGTCAAGAGCATGTGCCTCAGTTGCAGATTCAATCCTTGGCCTGGGTCAGGGATATAGTGAGAAATATCCAATCTATTGATGTGTTTCTCTCACATCAATGTTTCTCTCTCTCTCTCTCTCTCTCTCTCTCTCTCTCTCTCTCTCTCTCTCTCCCTCTCCTCTCTCTGTTTCTCCCCCTCCCTTCTACTCTCTCTAAAAATCAATGGAGATAATATCCTTAGGTGAGGATTAACAAACAAACAAACAAACAAAAAAGGACCAGAAACCAGATCCAGGAAGTTTGTGGTTGCTCTGTTGCCTGGGTTACAGAGTGAATCGTAACTCCATTGTCAGCAGTGAAGAGGGTGGGACAAAGAGGTGAATGCGATCCCACTTTCTGAATTTTTTAAATTATTTTTTCTATCCCCATTTATCCCCTGTATATTCTCTTCCAACTCTACACACCCCCTCTTCCTCCTTGCAATCACCACACTGTTTTCAGTGTCCATGAGTCTACCTCTTTTATTTTCTTTTTTGCTCAATCCCCCCACCAGACAGAAAAGGCATGAAGAGCAAAGTAGGCAGGAAAGGGGACCCGTGAGGTAGGAGACTGTCATCGTTAACTGACTAGAGAGAAGAACAAAGTGGAGTTTCACTAAGTGTTTGGTTTCCCCGGGAGAAGGCATGTTGCTTGCGACAGAATTAATGTGGAGGATTAGGACACAGATTAAGTCATTGAATTTGGCTTATAAGAAGTCTTTTGAGAAAGCCAATCAAATAATGCTGTACATGCTGAAGCCAGATTGTAGGGAGGGTTAGTAATCAGCACCTTGTGAGAAAGCAGTGGCAGGTGATATAGACACAGGGTTCAAAGATTTGGAGCCAAAGCATGACAGGGAATATAAATAAAATTGGGGAGTGAGATAAACCTCAATTTCTGAGGGGGATGGGAGGGGTTGCTATGGGCAAGATGGGGAAGCAGAAGACAACTGAAAAGGTGGGGAAATGCACTTTCCCACAGATGATCGATTATGCAATATTATAGTCTGAGTTTCGTTAAAATAAAGATGTTTTGCACGTTTTACTGCTCTTGAGTTAATAATTTGAATATAGACCCTAAACATTTATCACACACCAGCTTTTACGAGCTCACAATGCAGCGGAAGAGCAGGGAAGAGATTCCAGAGTGATTTCCTGCCTGGCTTCGCCTTCCGCCCTTTTCCTCCTTCCGGAGCTGGTTCCGGTTTACTTCTCTCTAGTTGGGGATCAGTTAAGCAAACTGATTACAGTTAGGTTTGATGACAGAGTAGCATGATCATGATGGAATGCTAAGCTGTGGGAGAAAAGGGACTAGACAATTCACACTGTATCTGCTACTAGCAAAGAAGTCAGCTACTCTCACCAACTCACAGGTGTGTGCAGTATTGTGTACTTGAGCACAACCATTTCTGTGTCAACTTGAATAAAGCACCATCACCGATTTCCAAATCCAGGAAAATTTTGGAATACTGTAGGTGAAAGATTCTTGGAATTATTTTAATTGATTTGGAAAACAGCAGGATATAGTTATTAAAACATTTCTTAGAAATTCTTATTTCAAGTATGTTTTAGGTCCCACATCCCAGGTATGGGAATTAGGTGCTTCAAAGTATGCTCTGCACTTGAGCCAGGGAGTCGTTGCATGTGAATTGTAGATTTGGGCTTGCGAAAGGATAACTTCCTCAGAAATTCCCCCTAAAATTAAAAAGTTAATAAAACTAAGGTTCAGTGCCGCCTTGCTACTTAAAGCCAGTTGCTTAGAAATTCTATACAATCTCTAGAAGCAAAAGGGTAAACGTTTTAGTGTATTAAAGTGAGAACTTTTAGCTCTCCATCCTTCTCAACTGTACTCTCAGAAGATTAGCAGCTACCCATCTTTCAAATGTCACTTGTGGAGAGATGTATTGTGTGTAGGAGGCTCTGGGCCAGTGGACCCAGTTTTCTTTAGGAAATGAAGCTCACGTGCTTAAACTTCAAACACCACTGACTGGAAAATCAACCTTGAAGGCAGGCAATTAAACTGGGAGTTTAGAATTGACTGTCGTTATTTGAGGGGTCCACGCGAAAGGACTGACTAGGGCCAGCTGCTAGCAGGGGGATCATTATTGATAAATTACAATAAAGTGGGTCCTGCAGGCATGTGGATTACAAGAAGGCACCTCTCTCCTGCTACTGCAAGGGCACAGCACTCAGCTAGCAGACAACAGCTGGATCTCTCCCCTACTCACCCCCTTGCCTGACATCTTTTCCCAATGCAATCAGAGGCAACAGGCCTGGGCCTGACTGTGAGCTCCTGAATGGAAAGAAGCACACTGACTCCCCAGAATCAAGCACATAGTAGGTGCTCACTTTATTGATCTGAAATAACACATTTTGTGGGATTTCATATTCTCCAAACACATATTTATGACCAGATACAGATTTTCTTCAGCCAACAGGGTCCTTTAGGAGGAACTAAAGTGGCTTTAAGCTACAAAACAATAGGGAGCCAAGGAGTGGCCACAGATTAATTCATTCAAAAAATAATGGCCAAACACCTGTTTTTGCCAGATACTGCTCTAGAAGTTGGAGATCCAGAAAAAAAAAAATAAGTAAATGCCTGTCTTCTGAAGCACATATGTCAGTGTTGGGAGACAGTAATAAAGAAAGTAAATTAATTAAATGTATAGTGTGTCAGATTGTGATAAATGCACTGGAGGAAAAACAAAGCAGTCAACAGGGGTAAACAGTGTTGGGAGCAGAGGGTTCTATTTAAAGCAAAGCAATGAAGCCAGTGTTGCTGGTGGCAGCTGAACGAAGGGGAGAATAGTAGGCGATGAGATCAGGGAGGAATCAGGTAGATTGGGAGTGAGATCATGCATGGTCCTTTAGGCACCTTCAGAGACTTGGTTTTTCCTGGAGCCCATGGAGGGCTGTAAAAGTAATACCGTCTGATTCACATCAAATTCTCACTCGTAAGCTCAGGGTCAGCCGCAGTTGGCAAATGGCAGAATGAACAATGAAGTTATGATCCTTGGAAGCTGATTGTTGGTCCTTCAACAATTTTGAGAACTCTTGTGAGAGGAGTGTGTGGCTTTCTGCCATGCCTATTCGGTCAAGGGAGTACCACCTCAGGAGACTAGGAAAGGTTATAGATCCACCTTGCAGTTTAGACGATACAGTGTAATCCAGAACAATGGTAATCAAGCATTGCCTCAGTGCAGAGATGGTGACCTCTCTTACACAGGCAGCAGATGCTGCGTTTTGTGCCACTGCCTGGCCTTGGGCATCAAAGTGCAGCACCAGAGAGTCAAAGCAGAAAAAGTTTAGTTACCCTGTTTCCACTCTGTCAGTATCCATTTCCAAAGGGAGAAGAAGCATGGCAGGATGATCTGAAGCAAGTCCTTTCAGATCTCTTCTCCATATAAGACAGATTTTAGCTTTATCTTCATTCTTAGATGTGAATGAGTGACTTGAAATGTTGATTGCAAATTCTAGACAACCCAAGTGTAATTTCCTGACCCCTTTGCCTCTGGATTTCAAGAAGAATTAAGACAGACTTTTTTAGCAGCCCTAATGAGACACACACTGAAATTGGCTGCAGTGATTAGGGATTATAGTGGGTTGAATTTCTCTCAAAGTAAGGATTAGTCAAGACCAGAATTAGTGAAATCTGGAAGGAGTTAGTTACAAGTGATCATTTCATGAGGCTGTGATTTGTGTAACACAATTTCATTTGAAATAAGGAGAAAGAGCTTTGTGAGTTATTAGAAAATATAATGGCAATATTCTATACAGTCTGTTGAAACTGTAATATATGTTTCTAAGAAACTACATAAAATCCAATTGGTTCATGTCACATGCCTTTACTTAAGTTCAGAAGAATTTACAATCCATGCAAACTAAACTTAGAAAAAATATTGCATTCTGGTATACTCATGAACATTTGAAATACATGAATTTTAATTGTCAGAGAATTATTTATCCAATTAAATGGATGTCCCTAAGCCATAGACAGTCCCACAGCTATTGGTGATGGAATAGCCTCTATAGAAAGGCATGCCTTCCACTCTTCCAGGGCTTCTGTGTCCCTCAGGACAGAGGGATATTGAAGCACTATTGAATCCACTTTCTGCAGCTATATTTCCATAGCAATTTCTGTGGTTAGCACCTTTATGCTAAATTGAAAGCAAACCACATGTAAAGTGAAATTAGAATGACTAATACTAATTTTTAAAAAGCTATCATGTTTTGCAGTGTCAACACAACATCTACAAATCTATCAGCCACAGTTTTAAAAATTCTGCACGTCCTTGGGGGAAACTGAGAACTGGCAGTGAATTGGAACAAGATTGAGCTGATGTCTTTTGTGTCCTGTAGCACTTCCAAATCATTGCTCCCCCCCAAAAAAAAATCACAGAGGCTGTTAATATTCATAAAGACTAGAAACAGGTGTTTGAACAGAACTTCAGCCACCTTTGACAAGAGCACAATGGGTTTGTCTGAAAGGGTCTTCATTTTACCTGTCACTTAGAACACCAAAACAGTTATTCTCCTGAGCTTTCACCACCTCTTTCAAAAGATTACGCTTGACATCCCTAATTTTTTTCCTTTCGTTAAACTCTGTCCTCCCTCTTTTAAAACTGCATGATTTTGTCAGCAGATCAAAATGAGCAGAAGATTACATTAGTGCTCATTCCTATGGACTCCGGGCTGACCTCATTGCTTTTTACGTCTACCAGCAGGCCACACAAACTATTTTTGGTGCCTCATTTATCTGTGCAGAACGAGATCTTCTCGTCCGCCTCAGAATACTACTTAGCCAGATGGAAGTAAGCAACAAAGTGTGGCTTGCATCTAAAGGCTATGTCGCTTAGGCTATCCAAGACACTTTGTCTTTCTCTGCCTCAGTTTCCTTCTCACTTAATAAAAAAATAAAGCTGCCCAAAGTCTTGGGCAAGAAGGAATAATACAAACAGCTGCTCTGAACTTCGCCACGCCATTGTACCCTAAAAACTGCATGCATTCATTGGGGAGGGAGGCAGTATACAGCTCCAAATGCTAAATTGTGTCTACATTATTTAGATAAGAAATGACTTTAGGGAACAATATGAAGATATTCTCACTGTGTGACCTCAAGCAAGACATTTACATGTCTCAGACTTGGGTTCTTCAACTGTTTAATTAAGGATTTGGACACTATCATAAGGTTTCTATCCCAAACTAAACATCTGTCGCATTGTGGATCTATGAACTACGAAAGACCACAAGGAAATGCAATAAAGAACAAAATCATAAAACAGAAAATGTAAAGTTACCCATAATGAGTTACCTGACTAGTTTCTTAAATATTTCCTTGACTTCTCTTTTCGAAAGGTCAAAATAGTAAGTGGCATGACTTTTAAAAAATTAAGCATATGGTTCAGTCATGGAAGTAACATCAATTTCTCTGAGAGATGAGAATAAAGAGAATAAGAAATCAAGTTTTGGGGTACTGAGGTTGCTGAAAGGGTTTTAAGTGAAGATATATAAAGTTGTATCCTTTTGCTATAAAAAAATTGGGGGTTTGGGGGGCTAGGAGAATGTGGACAGTACATTTGGTAATGGAATTACTAGGATCATGTTTATAGAAGCCTTACAAGTCAGATTTTTTAAAAACATCAATGAAAGGTGTGCTTTCCCTCAATGGAGCTCCCTCAAAGAGCCAGTGACTGACTTGTCAGCCCCACCTCCTGCTCTGACAGCCACCGGTGCATTTGGATGGATGCGTCCACATTTGGTTTAATGACTTAGAGAGATTTTCAAAGTACTTAAGGAATTTACTTTGACTTGACATTTGAATTGGAGATGAAGTGATATAAAAATTTAAAGTAAGCAGCATCAAGAAACTTAATGTCCCTATTTCATTAGATTTCCCCTCCCCCGCCCCCATATAACATGGTCAAGGCAAAACCTTTGTCTCATCATTCTTCTTATGCATTTAAAATTTACTCTAGATATCACCCAAGAACCTGAATACCAAACATAAATATGAAGTGCCTTCTCTAATATTACACAAAGTGACCTTCACGCAGGACCCTCTTGTCACCTGAACAGTTTCCACAAAGCTGCTGATGTGCCCATGAGCAGAGAGAGAGAGAGAGGTTTATAAATTATTTTGACTCAAAACCCCCAAAGTAGAAACCTGCTCACACACATGCCAGCCTGTTACTTGGAAACCAGCACCTCAGGACAGAGGGATATTGAAGCACTATTGAATCCACTTTCTGCAGCTACCACCTGTGAATTATGCCTGGCAGCAGGAGTTTTACGACACTATTGTCAAAGTAATGTACCTCTTAAATGGCAGTTTACTAAGTTGCTGATGAAATGCATCGCAAATACGTTAGTTTCAGGGTGGTTAGGAAAATTAACTGCTGTATTTTTCCCATGTTGTCGTACATGCCAATGTGCTGAGAGAATCAGAAGCAGCTTTCTTGGAAAGTTGTTTAAAAGGAGTATCCCACCAGTTAGTCCCCTGGTTAGAGCAGGAAGCTGATGAGGCCAAAGTTCCAGGAAAATCTCCCAAGGCTATTTTCCTAAAACCACTTTTACCAACTGTATCTCAACCATTAATTAGACCTAGAAAATGTTCCCTGAGCCTCAAACTTTTCATTATGCCTTGTATCAAATTTTCTACTCTATTAATTTGATCCCCCTGCCCTGTTCCCCAGCCTGGGCCCCTAATAACAGATTGTTATGGACATCATTAAACTTTGGATTGAACTTTGAAGAGATCTTCTAAGTCCCTAGCCACTAGACATACAAAAGACTAATCCTAGAAAAGAGGGAATGAGAGAGAAAGGTCAGCGCATCATATAAAATTGGAAACTAATATTTTATTAAGTTTGCATTGGCTTATTTGGACAGAGATCTGTGCTTATTTACATGACATCCAAAATATATAAAATAATAAAAGTATAATATGTTAATTAGACCAGATGTCCTTCTGGATCTCCTTCCAGATGACCTTCCAAATGAAGCCGGGGCTGCGAGTGAAGCCTGGATCCCGGGTGCCAGAGGGAAGCCAGTGCTGGCAGCTGGGGGAAGGAAGGCCTACTCTTGCATGAATTTCGTGCATTGGGCCTCTAGAATTTTATATTAGCAGACACTTTATAAAGCTTTAACAATTTAAAAAGCCATTCAGATTCATTGTTTTATCTGATCCTCAGATCAGCCCTCTGAAGAAGGGAGGGAGTTATTGTCCAAATTTTACACATGACAAACAAAACTTGGTGGAGATCTGATGATTTGGTAAGTGGTGGAATTAGAATATGAAACCAGATCTCCTCACTCCAAGCCCATGATGGAAACCAGGCTTTGGTCAAACCACATGCATATAGGATCCCTGAAGTGCCCTAACATATATAGGGGTAGCATAGTGACATTTAAAACATGACAGTATTTGAGGAGTTCAGTGGCCCATTGAATGATTTCCACCCCTTCTCTAATGAAATAATTTTAGAAGGATAGCAAATACATTGAAATTTGCATGCTAAGGACGCTAAGGCTACATCTCAATTTAAGAAAAAAGGCAGTGCTCCATTTGCAGTGTCTGCAACAGACACAGGAAATGGCTGGTGGCAGCACACATAATACTTGCTCTTCTTGTGCTGAAGAATCTATCACTTTATAAAACATACTTGGGTTTCATGATGAGAAGCAACACAAACCAATAAAGTGACAAGTCTTTGTTAAGCATCAATAAATACTAAGCACTATATTACGCACTATGGATGAACATCAAGGAGTTTAAGAAGAAGCCTTAATCTATATAACTTACAATTTAATGTGGAAAGTGAACTAAATGCAGATAACACTTTAGATTTGAATCTTCTGATACTGATTGTGATCACTGGGTAGATTTGAAAGGGGGCAAGTTACACAATAAAAGGAGTCCACCTTTGTGAATTATCTGACATCTTTTGAAGCAATTATCAAGGGACCAAATATAGATGTAGAAGAGTTTTAATGGAATTCCCATAGAGTCAGAAGTGATATATTTTCTTACATTTATTTTATACCATGTGGAAATATTTTACAATGGTCAGAGTCCAAAAGGGCTAAAGTATTGGGAATCACTCCTGAACTTATTAATTTATAACAAGGTTCACATGCACATCTTTCGCAATTATCTTAACTCTAACATTGTTATTTTAGTTATAATAAAAATGAACGTGTTGTAGGCAGTGAGAACGGTACTAGATATTAGACCAGTGGAGTCAGACCTCAGTACTTGAGTTCTGGCTAAGAAAGAATTCTCAAACTATAAGAGAATATTATTTGGAAAACCACAGAGGTAGAAGAAGTAGTTCATAAAAGAAATGGGCTTAGGAAACAAGTTATAGAGGTAAAGGAAGGGCCCTTGGAGCTTGGGAGTAAGGAAGAGGTCCTGGTGAGATGAGGAAGGGGGAAGGAAAAGGCACAGGCATGCTCCCATTAGGGAGAGTGAGAACGAAGATTTTAGGGGAGGTCCCAGAGGGAAGATCTCGGTAGAATATTCAGTAACTTTCCAGGTGTGTCCTTTCAGGGTATAGGTCTCCACTGACTGGGCCTAATATCAGTCATGGGATCGAGAGTATGGTTCTGTTGCTTTTCTGGGCCTGGAGATGAAATACAACTGAGGTCTAGATGTTATCTCTAGGGAGGAAAGATCAGGAGGTCCAAACCACGTGAGCAGGGATATGCTAAGGGAGGAAAGGTCACCTTGGGGATGAAGTCCCACCCTACAATTGTCCTTTTCTAGGCACCTAGAGCTTTCCTCCCTGGTGACCTTCTGTATCTGACCCATTGTCCTTACTCTGCTCATGTCTCTCCAACTCTACTATGGACAGAAAGTAAATACTAAAGGCCCCCCAAATATCCTTTGCTCCTAATAGAAGTAGAAAAATTAGAGCTGCAAACTACACTACCTGTTTTCTGAAGACTATTTCATTAAAATTCCCTGTAAGAGAGATAATTGAAAGGTTGGGATTTCTTTCAATATAATCAGGGGATGAGGGATTTGGGATGGGTGGAAGAGTAAAGGATGGAAATGGTAGATGAAGTAGTATTGGCCATGAGTGGATAATTGATTAAGCTGAGTTGTAAGTAGAAAGGATTCATTATACTATTACCTCTACTTTTATTTATATTTATAGTTTTCCATTAAAAAGTTTTCTTTTAATCCCCTTAAGGAGGGGGTCATGATGTAAAGTTTCAGAAGTGGAGACAGTTATTTGATGCTGTCATAGAATGAAAAGGGAATGCTCTGCAAAGCCATAACGAGTAAATGTTGGATAGAGGAATTGCCTGATCAAGAAGTATAAGACTTGGGCATATTAGGACAAAGAGAAAAATCAGAGGTAAGGCTTGCTGCTTTTTTCCCCCACCATCAGTTGTCTCATGGGTATAAATTTATCATTGATTTGATATAACAGGTTTTTGGATGCTGTAATTTCTCATCTGATTCCTGCTGCAAAAGCCATTGGCTATGCCTGTGTCCAGGTTTGCATCACAGCTGTGAAACATTAATCTCAGGAACGCATTCTTCCATTGCTGGCCTGACTGATGCATGCTATCTAGTTAGTTCCCCAGCAGGCTGCTGTCTCCTCTCCCAGTGCTCCCCTGGCTGCACTAACAACTGTAGAGCTCCTGTCATTCTGGAGATGAGACTGCTGTGATGCTCTTTGGGTGGACTTCGATGGTCTGTACTTAGTTCCTCTCACTTGCCTGAACCTGGGAAGGATTTGTCACCTGGGTGTCTGGGAAGCAAAACTCTCCTGAATCTTGGTTATATTAAACCTTGGATTTGAAACAAGACTATCCATCATATTATTTTCTGTGAATGTGTCCTTTATGTGTTCTCTCCAGAGCCTGGTGTACTAACTGCTAAATGGTTTATTAATTATAGTATTTAATAATAAGGTAGTTCTGCAATTAGGTCATGCATAAATGCCTACATTCGTGGTTCTGGTTATCTGTGTTTCTTAGGATAGTCTTTGTGTTTTATTGTAATTAACAAATAAAAAGGGATTTCATCATGTGACTCCTATTGATTAAACCTCAGCTAAATTAGTAAGAAAGTGCATATCAGATAACTGAGATATCAATGCTGAAATTGAAGATAAAATATGATATAACTTGTGAAAAATTACTTCTTCCTGATCCCCACTACAAGGAAGAAAGAGAGAGAGAAGAGAGAGGAGAGAGGAGAGAGGAGAGAGAGAGAGAGAGAGAGAGAGAGAGAGAGAGAGAGAGAGAGAGAGAAGGAAGGAAGGAAGGAAGGAAGGAAGGAAGGAAGGAAGGAAGAAAGGAAGAAAGGAAGAAAGGAAGAAAGGAAGAAAAGAATAATATTGATACATTTGATATCTTTGGTATTAATCATGGGGATAGAGTGTGTGTTTATAAGATGAATGACTGAATTTAAAGAGGTCAAAAGTGTGGAATTTCTTTTTCTCCACAACACATCACATGGTCGTGTCTAAAAGTCATAAATGATAGGAAAAAATGTAAATGGACAAGGTTTGAAGGAGAAAAGCAATTAAATTTGATAGAAATGAGGCTCAAGGATATGATATGGTCTCTAATAATACCAAGACTTTATTCCCAGTGAAAGACAAGTAGGATTTTTCAGAGAGAGAGACTGAAAAGGGGGCACCCAGAATGAAAAGGGAAGAAATGAGTTTTCCCAAAAGATATGTTGATCAAGTTTAAGACAAGAGGTCCACAAGACCAAAGGAATTCAGGAAATCTTTCTGCCTAAACTCTGTTTTGTGACTCCAAAAAGACACAAACAGAAGAGTGTAGGCGTGAAATAACACACTGTATCTGCACACATACCTCTTCAACGCTTGCAGGAAATTGCTTTCTGATGCTCACTAAATGAGAAGGGTTACAACAGATAAGGGGGTGGTCTGTGTTCCCAAGGGAGCCAGTGGACACAGAGGGTGTTATTTAAAATGATTGCCAGTGACTGTCTTCCTAAATTGCATGTTGTGCTCTGCTCTCCAATTGAGCCTCTGCACCCTGAGCACCGAGACACACAAGAGTAGCCCTGTGATGAGACTGATTTATCTCAATTTTTATTTAATAAGAATGGCGTTTTCATGAATAGACACAAAATGATTATGATGCCGAAATTATACACTGTGCACCCATGTATTGGGGAAAAATAGCAGAATAAAGAAGGCTTCCGGCTTTATAGGCGTGTAGAAGTGTGTGGGAGCTTCCTTTTTCTCACGATGCATGTCTGTACTCTTGGTATGAACCGCTGAGTGGCTGTACTTTAGATCACAGAAAACTTCTTTTGTGCATCTGGGGAGCCATGAGAGTCTGATTACATCCTGTTAGTCATTTTCACAGTCCAACCTTCACCACAAAAGAAACTAATGGTTATTTCTGGACCTGCAATGATCCCAAAAGGCTACCTCACTCTTTATGTACTGCGTTTGGTCAACATGTGTCATTAATCTCTCCTTTCTGTTTGGTGGCAGTAAATGATGGAATACTTTATCACTTCTATTTTCAATTAGATTGATGTATGTGCATTCCTTGAATTTTAAAGGTCATTAATTTTCACATTAGTCTCCTAGGTTGGTAGCACACAGATTGATATATTGATGATTTAGTCTTTCATTGATTCTATATCATCTTTAGCACCATGAGGCATGAGTGGTATTTCCTTCCCAACCATGACACAATGAGTGGAAATGTATTAATATTTGAAGAGAAATAAGGTGTCTAGCTTTTATCCCTTCTATAGCATTTTAATGTCCCTGGGTGAAAATGATTATAAAATGTATTTAGTCGTATACTTAAAGTGTCTTTGGCATGTATTGATCTTTCTCCTGAGCTGTGGGGAATATCTATAGCATCTAACAATTTTAGACTAGTGACCTTCAATTTGTATTGATGCTTGAAAGTAATTAAGGACTTCTGAGGTTATTTTAAATATATTCCATTGAAGAAATAGATTCTCCTAGTCATATGG
This sequence comes from Murina feae, assembly GCA_004026665.1. Classification (NCBI taxonomy): domain Eukaryota; kingdom Metazoa; phylum Chordata; class Mammalia; order Chiroptera; family Vespertilionidae; genus Murina; species Murina feae. The sequence continues at coordinate 11,508 of PVJC01008841.1, read as the reverse complement.
ATTGAGATTTATTGCCTACACACTTGTCATATCATCCCATGTTGAATTATTCAGTGTAAGTCAAAGTAACGATAAACCTCCTGCAAATGTGAGAGTGCAAAGATAACCCAGCGGTTTACTTCATGTCTTACCACAGGATAAACCACACACACCTTCTTTGCGTCACAATCACACCCATTGTAATGGCAATAAAACAATAAGAGTTTAATTACCAGAAATAGCTGATTAATGTTCTTGACCACTTTAGAATGATTAGAAATAATGGAAACATATGCAGAGTAAAAATTTTTATTATACCACATCAGTCAATATTTTACTGGAAAAAAAATGCAATTTGAATGTTTAAAAAATCTTTTTTGGGGCCATGAAGGTACAAAATTCTTATATCAAACCTTAGAATGAAGCAGATGTAGTCAAATGCATAATATGATAAATACAGATGCCAAACACGGCTTATCCATAAATTTCAGAGTAACATTACATCACTTTAGCCTATGTGCATCTCAGTCTCCTTCTCTAAAAAATGAGGTTACATTAAATCACCTTAAAATCTCCTTATGCTCTACATGCTCATATACAAATACTAGAAAATCATACAGAACAGTCAGAAAGCACTTAACACAAAGAACTTATCAGAAGAATCGTCATAAATTTTCATCAATTTTTTAGGAACCCATGCAGAGTTATATATCATTTGAAAATCCAGTGCTGAGCAGAACAGGGTAGTACATGTAACCAATTCAAGCCAATTATTATTTTGTTATTTTGTTGGAAATGTAGCCATGTCCATCCTGAGAAATAGGAAACAATTGGTTCATTCAGTGCAAAAACCAGAACTTCCTGTGAGGTTACAGCATAGCAGGGGAAGTGACTTACATTCAAAGAACATCATGATAGTCAAAGCTCATTTCTGTGCTCAGACCAGGACATGCAGATTTCTCTACTTTTTAATTGTTTTAGATTTTGGTTTATTAAAAAGATTGGCCTCTTCTATCACACTTTCAATCCCATTTGCAGAGTACAATTCCAAAACAAATATGATCCAGTATACAATCGAGTGCAAAGTGTACTACTCTTGAAATACAGAGGGTGAGATCACAGAGTAAGAGGCCATGCGTGGAGGCATTTGAGAGCTATTTTGTCTGTGACCTGTGTTTCTCGAAATACTCCCCTTGGTTTCAGCAACCCTGTATGGTCTCTTTCTTCTCTAAGTTGTCACCCCCTTTCTCCTTTCCTTTTTTATGTGAGAGACTTGGTGCTTAGACCTCTGCTCTTTTGCTTATACACTCACCTCCTCTGAGAACTCATCAATTGTCATAACTTCCCCGTCTCTGCCCATCTGAGCATGGGCAGCAGTGAAAACAGAGAGGTCAGAAGGGGTCAGAATAAAAGTCTCATTAACAAGGAGAGATCTGCAGACTCTGCAGAATAAGGCAGAAAAATAGACCAAGACCTGGGCCTCAATTTGTATTGAAAAGAAGCAATGAACGGACCAGGTGAGGGAAGCCGGCTGGTCAAAGTAGGGGAAAATGATGTTTGACCCTAGAGCTTTGTTACTCGAGGCGTAGACCAGCAATACTCACAACACTCAGGAACTTGCTGAAGTGCAGAATCTTAAACTCTACCCCCTACTTTGTGAATTAGAACCCGCAGGTAATTGGTAGATGCATGTGAAAGTGTGACAAGCACTGGCCAAAACTAAAAGGAAAAGAAAAGTCAGTAAAAAGAGAGGAATAGACTTTGCACCATCAGATTCTACCTAAAGCATCACATTTGATTTTGGATATCACATGTAAAACTTGAAGTTTCCCTCCACCCTGAACCAGTCAGTGAAAATAGCCAAGAAGGAACAAATATTGTGGAGAGTGGGCTACAATGGGGATGATTTAGTTTCTTTAAAAGGCCATGGAAGTCTACCTGGAGCGGAAGATTCAGAAGAGTTGTGTCTTGGCACATTATGCACTAGATTCTGAAAAGAGGGCTGGGGACAGAATAAGGGGAACCTTGAAAGTCACTAAAAAGTTTCACTGCTTTTCCTGGATGCATTAGATTTATGAAGGAGGGACTTAGTAAAAGCAATTATCTACAAAGAAACGTCTTGCCACAGAAAGCAGGAAAAGACCCACAGCAGGGAGACTAGGCAGGGCAGGTGTGCATATGTTTTGCTGATTTTGTCCTGTACTTTTGTCAGTGTCATTCCCGATGCACAGAGTGCCCTGTCTGCACCTTTTTCCCCATTTCCATCATTGCCATTCATCAAGGTCCAGCTCAGGTACTACCTTCTCCAGAACATCTCTCCTAGCAACACTACCTGATAGCAGCATCACCATGAAGTCCTCTAGCCCTCAGAGTCCATTATTCATAGTTTAACCTCAGGGGTTACCATAGGGACTTGTGTATTGGAAGGGAGTTGGCTGGTGTGCAGCTAATTCTCACCTCCTCTTAATCAAATGCAATCCTTCCAGTGACAGGATCTGGGTGACCCATCACGCCATCCATTACAAGTGGGAGTGGGAGGGAAGGGGAGCTGTAATTGTTAAAAAAGGAAGTCCTTCCTTCTATGGAGCTTAACTTTTATTTTTCCTTTGTATCAATCACAGACTTAAGAGCACCAGGTTAGCACAGCTGTCTGCCTTTTATCAGTTTCTCATTCACAGATTCTGTTGAATCTGCAAGTAAGGCTTTCTTTACTGATCTGAAAGAACTCAAGCATTCTCCTGGCCAGAAGAGCTCATTTAGACAGTGTTTCTTTTGACATATAGCTACTAAGAGAGTTTAGGTAGACCCTTAGCTGGCTGTGTTCTCTTGTTAGTTCAGAGGTAGTTATAAAAAAGTTATAAAGTAATCTTACAGCTCTGGTATCATCCTGGGCTACAGAGAGTTTGGAGCAAGAATAGCAAGGGAAGGTAACCTGAATGGAAAAAATCAGCACACAGTGTAGGAGGTCAGATACTTGCAAAGGGCACTTGAGAGACAAAAATGTTCCTTTGCTGGAAGCCCACAGAGCAAGGAGCTGACTGTGCCCTGATCAATGATATTTACATTTGTAAAGAGCAGCAAGTTTGTCAATCCAGGGCTGGCGTGGGTAGCTTGGATCTGAGATGAAACGAGTCTCAGGGGTACCTGGTAATTTAGCAGATTGTCTATACTCTGTCCAGGACAAAGACACCTTGGGTCAAAGACTCACCCTCGCTGGTCCCAGTATCAGCCCTCTTTTAAAAATAATTAAAGCCTGACTCCCACAAACATTCCTTTTGGACAACTAGCTCTCCCCATCTGATTCCCTCAGCACCAACAACTCTGAACTGCAAACCAAAGACCAGACAGACCCCAGAACAAGGCAAGATAGGCTGTGAGGCCAGCCAGCCAGTTTCTCCCTGCAGACAGTAGCCTTGCTGTACTTCTGACAGAGTTCTTATCTTCGACCTTCAGTTTCCAAATCCCAGAAGTCACCAATTTAATTAGCCCCCACTACTGAATCTTGACAATGGAGCAAAAACAGTGCTACATGCTACATGTACATTATTTCATTTCATTGGTGCAACAACCCTGATGAGAAAGTCTATTATCCCCATTTTCCATATTGAGAAACGAAGGCAAAGGCAGGATAAGATAGCCTAACTAGAGACACATCGAAGAATGACCTAACCCCAACCAGACACATAACCACTACACTACACTGTTTTCCTGGGCATTAAACACAAATGTTAGATTAAAAACAATACTGCAAAGAATGCAAAAGTTAATATTTTCAGAAATGTCAGGCTATGTAATAAAATACTCGAATAGTTTAAAAGTTATTCACCAAGATGAACATAGGAGGTCATAATCAAACTCTCAACGACTTTTAGAATATTCTGTTGATACCTAAGTATAATACTATATTTGACAAATATTTATTTTTTACCATATATTTACCCATAACAAAAAATGGTTGATGCATGTGAGCCCCTGGAGGACTGACTGCATTTTTCTGACTCCTGAACAAACCACCAGAGTTGACAAATATTTGGTTGGAATCAGAAATGATTAGAACTTAAATAGTAAGTTCTATATGTTATATAGTATCTTCTATATCTTCTTGGGTTTTATAAAAGTACTAGGGGCCCGGTGCACAAAAATTTGTGCACTTGGGGAGGTTCCTCAGCCCAGCCTGTGCCCTCTCGCAGTTTGGGACCCCTCTGGGGATGTCCACCTACTGGCGTGCCTGGCCAGCCTGGGTGAGGGACTGATGGCTGTTTGCAGGCTGGCCAAGCGCCCCAGTGGGAACCCTCACCCCATGGGGGTGTGGCCAGCCTACGTAAGGGGCTGAAGGTCATTTCAGGCTGGCCACTACCCTTCAGGTTTCGGGTCCCTACTGTGGTTCCTGGGCAGGCTAGGTAAGGGGCTTATGGCTGTTTGCAGCGAGGCTGACTGGAAACTGGTATCTGGAATTTATTTAACTTCTAAAGTTGAAACTTTGTTGCTTTAACCAGAGCCCTGGTCAGGTTGCCCCTGACAACCCAGGCTCCCAGCACTTCCTTGAGCCCAAGGCTGGAAGCAGGTCTCTGGGGTTTATTTATCTTCTATAATTGAAACTTTGTTGCCACAGCCAGCCTAGGCAGGCAGGAACCTTAGCTTTCTTCATCACCAGGGCAAGCCTCCTGCTTGTTCCAGCTCTGTGACTGCTGGCCGCCATCTTAGCTGGGTTAATTTGCATACAGTTGCTCTGATTGAATGGTGGGCATAGCTTGACTGGTGGGAGTGGCTTAGGTGTCTCGGAGTGATGGTTAATTTGCATCTTACTCTTTTATTAGATTAGATGTTTTTTTGGCATAGCTATTGTTTCCCTTTTCAGATGAAATAAAATAAAACAAAGTGGTAAGTAAGAATACAAAGTTGAATTGCCAATATTACTCTTAAAAATATATTCCACATCAAAAGGAGACTTTAATAGTGATTCTACAAATGAAGAAATATAGCAATAATTGCAGTTTTAAATATGATGTCATCTTTTCTATCTAGTTATTTATGAATCTACTATCTTCTATTGTTCCTCCAAAGGTTTTGAGAGTATTCTTTTGAGAGTAGTTTGCCTCTTTATCTTTACTGCCAACTTTTTTTAGTATAGAAGTATCTTCATTCACCAAACATGCATAGGCTTCCTGCCTTGTACCAAAGATTGTGCCTTAAAGAGTTGGGAACACATTGAACCATAGTGTGTCACTTAGGATGCTTTCAGTGTGGTAATAGTTCTGCTGGAATAAAAAGAAGAATGTAGATAGGGTGATATCAAGGTTGATGGTTTCAGAGGCTCTAGAATGTCATAAAAGACTTCCCTTCATGTCTCATGGCCAGAACTTGTCCACAAGACAGTCTCTAAACTAATCCTATATAATAAAAGGCTAATATGCAAATAGACTGAACAGCAGAACAACTGAAGAACCAACCCAACCAGTCACTATGATGTACACTGACCACCAGGGGGTGCGCATGCAACATAGAGGGCATGGGCAGCAGGTGGCAGAGCATGGAACATAGCAGGCATTGGCCAAAGTGGGATGGTAGAGCAGGTGTGCCAGACCAAGTTGGGGCACCAGTCACTGTCATCCTGTCATTGGGTGAGCCTCTTTGCTCCCACACACCATGGTCCTTCCCAGAGTTCACACCCAATCACTCAGCACTGCCAGCAGGTACCAGCGAGCAGTGGCTGCCAGGGGTTCTCCACCTCCCCCTGCTCCTGAGGGGTGATTGGGGCAGCAGCCACTACTTGCATCTGCTGATGACACTGGCCCCACTCACACCCACTGCTGGAGCCAACCCCAATCACTCCACACCGTTAGCAGGTGCAAGTGGGGCTGGCGCTGCCAGCATATGGAGCGGCGGCGGCAGGAGTGGGACTGCCAGCAAAGAGGGGACCAGGGACCATGTGACAGGGGCTGGGCAGGGGCATGGAGGTGGGCCGAGACCCACTCCTGTGCCCACCACAGCCTTATGGCACACTTCCTTGCAAGGTGCACGAATTTGTGCACTGAACCCCTAGTAACCTATAAAAGGAAATAGATTTCCATGATAGGGTTAAACTAAGCAAACTATCTGAGCTGAGATGGTATTGGTTACTGCAATAAATAGGTATTCTGTTAATAGAAAAACTGGAAGAAATGGCTGTTCGTTGGCTAGTAGTCTCCAAGGTAAAGTGCATGCTCAGGATCTGTAGTCAGAAATTCTAGGCTGGGCATCAGTCATACTTACCAGCGCTGTTGGCTTTAGCAATTTTTTTAAAGAAAAATTATATTTTACTGTACATTTTTTAAAATTACCATTGTAAGTATCCAATTAAGTCTCATTAAGTACATTCACAATATTTTATAACCATCAGCACTATTTAAAAACTTTTTCCAAAACTATTTTATTTATTTCTTAATAAAACTCTGTACATATTAAGCAATAACTCCCCATTTCCTCCCTCTCCCACTTTCTGCCTCTATGAATTTACCTATTCTAAATACCTTATATAAGTGGACTCCTAAAATATTTATCCTTTTGTGTCTGCCTTATTTAACAAGCATAATGTTTCCAAGTTTTATCCATGTTGTAGCATGTATCAGAATTTCATTCCTTTCTATGGCTGAAAAATATTCTATTGCATGATTATACCACAGTTTGTTTATTCATTCATCTGTTGATGACACTTGGATTGTTTCACTTTTTGGCTATTGTGCATATTGCTTCTTTGAACATGGTGCACAAGCACCTGTTTGACTCCCTGCTTTCTTAGCACTATCTTTAACATCACTGAATTTCAGTGACACAGTGGACAATAACAGCCTTTTTGCATGTTGTGTTAAGTGATATAACATGTGAAGGAAAGGTGCTTCAGAAGTGGCATCGGCTATCACCATCTTTACTGTTGCATTATTTTTGGTCAGAACACAGAAGCAGAGCTCAAAGGAGAGAGGGGCTGCCTAACTCAGCCAGAGGATTCAGAAATATTTGATCTGCACTTTGAAGATCAATTAAATATATTCATCATAGGAGCCTTTGGAGGAAGTGCCAGCGGTCCACATGTTTTACTAAAGAGGAGGAATAAGATCAGATCTGAGAGATCTGAGTATTCTATACTTCAATCATGAGCATAGTGGAGGTTAGACTGAAGGGAAGAAAAGCTGAACACAGAGAGAGACCAGTTGGAGGGTTCTGATTATTGTTCAGGCACCATATGATTTAGGCTGGAACTAAAATAGTGACTGTATGGGAGAGTGGGATTGGAGACCAACACCTTAGTGATCAATTGGATTTGAAAATAAGGAAAAGGAAAGAATATTAGTTCATGGTTTGGACAATAGGGCATAGTACCGGTAATTCTCTTTAAACAAAGCCTGCCATTTAGAAGAACAGGTTTAGCAGGAAGACCAGGTGATGAATTCTCATTTGATTAGATCATTTTAATAGATATGAGATCTAGGCACAACCATTCACTGGTTAGTCAGTTGTACATAAGGATTTGGAATTTACAAGGGGGTCAGTAGAGACAGAAATAAGAAATTCATCAGCCAAAAGGGAAATGGAGTCATGGGTGTAGGTAACATTAATGAGAGGGTAACAGAGAGAGGGTTCAGAGCTACACCCTGCAGGAACTAATGCTTATGAGGTGAGCACACTAACATTAATACACAATAAGAAGGAGAGAAGTAGGAAGACTGGTGTTGCCCCAGGCATGAGACATTCAAGAATTTGAAGGACAAATCAGTAGTGTCTAGAGTGGCAGGCAATATTTGCACTTGTTTAAATGCTAAAGAATAAAGAACATGTCCCCTGAAGAGGGAGAGGAAGTAGGGTGCATATTAGTGGAGATAAAGAAATCTTGGGGACATTTTGCTGGCCTTTTTTTTTCTCTGTGAAATAGGGAGCAAATTCAAGTATTGAAATGTTTTATCACAGGGATAAGCATATGACATATGCTCAGCAGATATTTGTGTTACTTATTTATTGGTGGAAGTATATGGGACTTGGATTAGCAAAGAATATCAGAGACCTAGAGGTTGGTGAGTTTGACATATTCTTAGACATCGTTGAATAAGGCACTGGCTTTCACTGATGCCTGGTTCCCAACTAGTTAAGTCAAGAGCCTGACTTAACTAGTACAGCCTGGGTGTAGAGAGTTTTAAACGTCCCCAGATGATTTTCATTGTAGACAAGCTTGAGTCCAGATGCCGTGGCTCAGTGGTTAAGCATCACCTGTGAACCAGGAGGTCACAGTTAGATACCCCATCAGAACACATGCCTGAGTTGCAGCTCAGCCCCCAGTAGGGGGTGTGCATGAGGCAGCCAATCAATGATTGTTTCTTATCATTGATGTTTCTATCTCTCTCGCCCTCTTCCTTCCTCTCTGAAATCAATAAAAATATTTTTTAAAAGATTGAGAATCACTGGCATAGAGATAAACTTGAAAGATTATCAGAGCTAGGAAAGTCTACTTTTTAAAAAAATGTTTTTATTGATTTCAGAGAGAGGAAAAGTGAGAGACAGAGAAAAAAAAATCAATTAGCTGCCTCCTGTATGCCCCCTACCAGGGATCAAACCTGCAGTCCTGGCATGTGTCCTGATAGGAATAGAACCAGCGACCTCTCCTTGGTAGGAAGCTCAACCAGCTGAGCCACACTGCTGGGGGAAAGGCTACTTTTTAGTAGGCCAGCAGAGGTGTTTAGTAGGCCAGAGAGGGAAGGAATTGTTGCCTTTAATGATGTAAAACAGGATTTGGTAGCATTTCATATTTCCCCCCAGATGATTAAATTATCTGTGTGTAAGACAAGGGAAAGCAAAAGGTAAATAATTATGAAGAGATTGAGAATAATAAAAATTTTTTAATCGACCAATTAAAATTACCTATCTTCCTGCACTAGCAATTAAATTGTCTATCTGCCTGGCTATAACGGCATTGAAATAACCTTCATTCGGTGCAAATTACATGCCAAGCACTGGATTTGGCTCTTTCATGTGTTGTCTCCTTTAACTTCCTCAATAGCCTATAAGACACAGTAGTTATTATCATTGCCATTTTACAGATTTCTAGAGTAAGACTCAGAAAATAGCCAGGTTTGGGAATGAGAGCTGGAGGAGGGCCCTACTGTTTCTGAATACTTGGGGAAGAGTTGGGAAGCCCAGGATTAGGTGAGCCCATTCTTCTCTCCTTTTCAATAGATAAAAGTCTGAGGAAGTAATGAGAATAGACATACCCCTTCCATTTGCAGGTGTAAATATTTAAAAAACCATACATTTATGTGATACCTGCTACACCATTCACTCTGTGTGGAATCTGACATTTTATTATTCCAAAATAAGCTTTGCCCTGTAGCAGAACACTAATCCATTAAAGGGAAAGAAAAAAAAGAAACTAAAAAGTGCTATGTGACAACCATGGAGAAGGTTTTTATACCCATGTGCCTCTGCTTTCGATCAGTTTTTCTCTTCTATCCCAATAACATGGTTAGCCAAGCCAGACAAAAACAGAGAAATGGCTCTTCCCTCTTGTTTTTGCTACAATGTCAAAATAATAAATAGGTTAATCATATCAGTCGTATTGACTTGGGACATTTTAGACACACATCGCCCTTCAGAAATACCATTTCAGGATTTTTGTTGAAGGGTTTAAACTTATGGCCTGAAAGGAAACCCTACTTTTTCCTTTTCTCTTTATTTGTGTGAGCACTATGGTCTAGGAAGTAGTTGAACCTTGTCTGAGAAGAAACTGCAATGCAGTTCCAAAACCTACAGGCCGGCAGCAAGCTTTTAAAAATGCATCAGGCAATCTAGAGTGAGCCTTTATTAATAAAAGATACAGGTAGAAGATGAAAAGCTGTGGCCACTGATTCTGACACCACCAGAGAACGGTGTCTTTGGTGTAGAGTGTATGTGTCACTGTCGTTTGAAACAGAGTCTGCGGCTGCTGACACTATTGTTTCCCCTGGCAACGTGCCAGTATTCCCAGGACCCATATAATAGTCACTGAGGTCTGTTGGCCAGAAGACTGGGCAGAGGCCTAGAGATAAGTCATTGATCATTCACACATGTTGGTTCCAGCATCTGCAAAAAAGGGAGATAGATATCTCCCTCTCTACCCCTTGTTCATGTGACAAAGAATCTAACACCTTAGACAAAAACCAAGGTTCCTCCTACCTTCTGTATTCAGCTTGTGGATTTGATAGTGGGTTAAAAGTGAGACTATTAGAAGGAGTTAGATTTCCAATACCAGTATATTTATTTACTGACTCTCTTACATCTGTGCACTGCCTATGCTAAGGGATAAATGAATGAAGATACAAGTTCGTTTGTTTCTTACTGCTAATCAAGGTTTGGAGTGGCGAGTAGCTCTTGTCCTGTTTCGTTGAAACTCAGCCTGGCATCCTTTTTACCTTTCTTTCAGCCTATGTTTATTGTCGAGAATATACACGGTCTGTGCATCAGGTATTGTTCTGGGCACTAAGGAATAAAAGATAAATAATGCTTAGTAGCTATCCTTAAGAGCTCCAAGTCTAGCAGAGGAGATAGGCTGAAAACAGATCATTATGCTACCATGCATAAAAGACGGGAAGAGAGATAATCAAGGTGCTGTGGGAGCCCCTAAGAAGAACTCTTAGAAAGACTCCAATGTCTGTGGTAAAGATTTTAAAAGGCTGTTTGACATTAATCGAGTACCTGTGATACTGTTGAGGGTCATAATGTGACACAGGTGCACAAAAAGGACCCAGCAGTCAACAACTTGTGTGTTACAGGGGAAAGGAAGGAGAGTAAAACAGTCTAAGAAGAGACAGAAAGTACAGATGGAAAGTGTAAGGGAACCAGGTAAAACCTGCTGAAAAGGAAAGCCAAGAAGTGGAAGTGACTAAACAAAATGCATTGGGGTCAAATTACAAGAAAAAGGCTGCCAGAGCCCTAACCAGTTTGGCTCAGTGGATAGAACATCAGCCTGTGGACTCCAGGGTCCCAGGCTTGATTCCAGTCAAGGGCATGTGCCTTGGTTGCGGGCACATTCCCAGTAGGAGATGTGCAGGAGGCAGCTGATGGATGTTTCTCTCTCATCGATGTTTCTAACTCTCTATCCCTCTCCCTTCCTCTCTGAAAAAGTCAATAAAATATATTTTGAAAAATGCCTTTTAAAGAGGCTGCCAGGACAAATCAGAGGCTGCTTAATTCGTGCCATGTACGATTTTTTTAAATTTATCTTTATTGTTCAGATTATTACAGTTGTTCCTCTTTTTTCCCTCATAGCTCCCCTCCTCCCAATTCCCACCCCAACCCCTGACCTTGCCCCCCATTGTCCTCATCCATAAGTGTACAATTATTGCCCAGTCTCTTCACGCATCCCCAACACCCTTAACCCCCGAAAATTGTCAGTCCACTCCCTTTCTATGCCTCTGATTCTATTCTATTCACCAGTTTATTCTGTTCATCAGATTTTTTATTCACTTGATTCTTAGATTCACTCGTTGATATATATTTGTTGTTCATAATTTTTACTTTCCTTTTTCT
>PVJC01008840.1:0-47734 GCA_004026665.1 Murina feae | reverse complement strand
CCACTTTCTCAGTACACACACTCTCCTCCCCACTGACTTGGTTTCTACATCCCTCTTTCCTTCTCCTCCAAGGACAGCAACAGGCCACCACCACCACCCACTTGATCTGGAATGAGACATAGCCAAATAAGGAACTGGGGACTAGGATGCGCTGTATTGCTTACTTGATGATGTTAAAAGTACGCAAATCATGCTGGAAGACGCTGGGTAAAGAAATCCAGATGGGCTCCTCTCTTTCCCAGAAGCAGTGGGCTCAGACATGGGCTCCCTCAAGGCATGTATCGGTCCTGGCTAAAAGAGAATCTTCGCTCTCCTCAACACACACCCTAACCGCCCTCATAGCAAGGTGTGGAAGCTTCAGATCCCCCATCTAACTCCTGCCTTTGAGCCTGGACCACAAAGAAACACCATTTTTGTGTGTAGTGTGGCAAAAATACAAGAAAAGCTTTAAAAGCCATTAATGAGACCCATAAAAGACTACAGGTTGGGTGAAAATCAGGTTTTCTTAAAAATCAATCAATCAACAAATGGTATGGAAGTCTCATCTCTGGGGCAGGATTTCTCAGTGGGAAACAGAAAAGTAGGAGTTTAAGAAAATGTGCTTTCAGATGTTAGATAGGCATGTACCGCGTTCTGAAAGTATCTGCCACAACCCGGTGGTTTTTTCCTCACAGAAAGCAATGCTGGCAAAGCTGTTAGATTTCTGCCGTGAGTTGACACTCTCACACCTACAGATATACTGAGTGTCAGATACCCTCATCACATGACACAGGAAATGTGATGCCTGAGCATAATTTCATGTGCTATTTGTCTGAGCTTTCTCCTAAAGAGCAGAGTGACTTCTTGGGTAGCAGCAATTTACCTTTCACACTTGTGTAATAATCACGGTGTCTGATTGCCCTGAATTACATTCCAGGCTGTCAGAATACTTCAGGGCTGTGAATTAGCATTTCAAACCCTTTTGCAACCAGGGGTTGGAGGGCTTTTTCCCTTAGCTCGAGACTTGGCTGGCTGCAAAGAAGCCAGTGTTAAATGCACACCTGTTTCTGCAAGAGACTATTGGATAGGGGTCTCAAAAAAAAAAACGTGTCAAAAAGCTTGAGAAACGTTCTGGCTCAGACATCGCGTAGCTTGAAAGTTCCAGAAAGGACCTGAGGTCATACATCCAGTTCGGTGTCTTTCTAATTCGTTCAAACATCCTGAATACCTCAACACGTCACAAGCAGCATCTCTCCAGGTTGCTTCTGTGACCCAGGAAGGATCCCACTCGTCTTTTGTGAGGTCACAGCCCCTAATCTGCAGCTGGGGAGACGTCACACAAAGTCTGTGGTCCTCCCCGTATAAAGGCCTCGAAGATTGTTTGTTAGCACGCTGAGCACCTGGGGCTAGAGATCTACTGAGACGTGAGACTGGCTGAGAAACGAAACCACCTGATTTAATGAGTTCCTGCTCTCGCCGCCACACCCAGGGCCACCCCTTGCCCCGTTCCAGCAGACGTGACCCTACTAAACACGGGTCCTGACTCCCCACTGCCTCTTAGTGGTTCTCCAAGTATGGTCCTCAGATCAGGAGGTACCAGCACCACCTGGGAACTTGCTGGAACTACACACTCTGGGGCCCTTCCCCAGACCTACTGAATCTCTGGGGGAGGGCCTCGGCAAGCTGTGCCTCTGATGCGCGCCCCGGTGTGACAACCACGGGCCCCCAGAAATCCCCATCCGTTAACCTGGCTGCCACCTCTCTGCTCCAGCCCCTACTTCTCTCCCACCCCAAGCTTGCATGCTAGCCAGGCTCTCTCGCTGATGGGGTGCCCCCTGGAACACTTTCCCTCTGGGCCACCATCACTCAGTGCACTCCCTCACCTAGAATCGACCACCTCCCCCACCCCATTCTCCCACCATCACGTAAGTCCTTTATTCTCTAGGGAAGAAAAGAACAGTAGATTTTAAATGCACACCTGGAGAAGCCAGGAGAATATTGGACAGGGGTCTCCAACCCCGACCAGGGCCTCTCCGACCAGGCCTTCCCCACCTCCTGGGAACTACGGGGCTCTACCCGACAGCAGAACACGGCAGTCTTTCTCCTCTGCAAAGCAAACCAGCCTACGGTGACTCCATTACAGTAACTGTGGCAGAATTTAATTACTAGCTACAAAATAATGTTCTCAATTTAATGCCTTTCCAGTTGCACGTTTCTCCTCAACCTTTGCCGCCTCCCCACTTGAGTGCTGGCCAGCTCAGGACAAAGCAGACAGCCCGGTGTTCTGCAGAGAGCAGGATGACTTCCCCTGCTGTGTGCTGCACAGTCCCGAGCTCACTGCTGGCACCATACCTCGTTACAGAATAGGCTGCTGTCCCTGTATACCCTGCCCTAATCCTAATGGCTACTGTTTTGGATAAATACGCGCGCGCGCACACATGTACACACGTGCACCCTAATGGTAGTGCGCCCCATTTCCTCTGACCCATGTCATCCTTGCCACCCTGCCAGGCCCCTTCCTCCGTCCTCAGTGTCCACGGACACGCCTACCCACCTGCACATGACCCTGGTGGGTTAGACTCACCCTCTGCGCTCTTCCCATCTGCATGCACCTTTTTTTTAATACTACTATATTTCTTTATTGATTTCAGAGAGGAAAGGAGAGGGAGAGAGAAACAGAAACATCAATGATAAGAGAGAATCATCTATCTGCCTCCTGCACGTCCCCCACTGGGGATGGAGCCTGCAACCCTGGCATGTGCCCTTGGCCAGAATCAAACCTAGGACCCTTCAGTCTGCAGACTGATGCTCTATCCATTGAGCCAAAGCAGCAGGGCTGTATGAATCTTTTTTAAAACTGAGATGAAATTCATGTAACATAAAATTAACCACTACGATTCAGTGGCACTTAGTACACCCACCATGTTGTACCATCATCACCTCTGGCTAGTTCCAAAACATGTTCGTCACTCCCAAAGGAGACCCCATTCCCATGAAGCAGCCATTCCCCATGGACCCTCCCTGCATCCTGGCAGCCACTAGTCTGCTTTCTGCCTCTGTGGCTTTGCCCATTCTGGATATTTCACATAAATGGAGTCATATAACAGGTGACCTTTTTTTTTTTTTTTTAAACAGGTGAGCTTTTTTGTCTGTCTTCTTTCACTTAGCATGTTCTTATGAGAGTGTATATCAGTACTTCATTTCTTTTTGCAGCTGAATAATATTCCACTATATGTGTGTACCATGCTGTGTTTACCCATGTATCCACTGCTGGGCACCTGGGTTGTTTCCAGCGTTTAGGCTATCTTATCCTATATAATAAAAGCATAGTATGCAAATTGTCCCTCGACCAGGAGTTCGTCTGGGAGGTCAACCAGGGGTGGGAGCCAGCCAGGGGAAGGGAGGGAGGCCCTGGTCAGCAGCCAGCAGCCGCTAGGGACCTTACCGGTGCACGAATTTTGTGCACTGGGCATCTAGTTGTTAATAATGTTGACATGAACATTGTTGTACAAGATCCAAATTGATTCCCTGCTTTCAGTTCTTTTGAGTATTCAGGCTGGGTCATGTGGTAATTCCATGTTTATCTTTTTGAGATTCTTACATGAGTTCCTCAGTATATCTGCCCTATGTCCCCATAATGTTGTTTACAGGCAAAAAAACAGAACCTCAGGCACTTGATATTACACCCTCATCTTATACCCAGCCCCTAGCACACACAGTAGGGAGGTGTCACAATGAATGATAATATAGAAGGCTTACCAGGCATTTTGCTAAGAGATTTATGTGTATTAACTTACTTAATGCTCATAACAGACCTATGAGGTAATACTTATTATTATCTCCATTTTTCCAATAGGTAAACTGAGATGCAGGAGAGTAAATGGCAAGCAAGTGAAAGAGCCAGGATTAGAACCCAGGCAGTCTGACTCCAGAATGTGGGCTCTTAAACTACTATACAATCAATCACCCTCACTCGCAAAAGACAAAACTGGGGTGGGGAGTGTGGGGGATACCTGGCACCTGGGGCTCAAAAAACAAAATCAGATCAACACAGCAAAAGAACCCACATGAAAATCATCCAGCCTCATTAGCATCTACTGCAAGGTTCCATTTTTTTCTTAAGCTATTTTTTAGTGCCTACCATAGGTCAAATATCCTCTGAAGGCCCTAATCTTCACCAAAATCCTACAAGATAGGTATAATTGTCCCCATTTTATGGACAGGAAAAATGAGACTTTAATATACAATGCTGATTGTTAAGGCTTGGTTGGCCACCTGGAGCCATTGAGAGCCAGGACAAGAGTCTTACACACTTCTGTACACTACGTTCAACGGATGACCTTCATACAGATGACCTGAGTTATCAAGAAAAAGATAACGTTTGGGGCACTCTGTTTAAGGTAGATAATACAAAATGAATTTTAGGAAGACTGTTATTCAAAATGACTAAGATGATTTAAAAAGGGTTTCCATGTACAATTTTCTCACAGGGGATCTCAAATCCGACCTTGGCCAGCCATCAGTGAGCCCGCCATCAATACTGCCTTCCCCCATGAGGTCTTTATGGTGATGTTGTGTAAACGGCAATCAGCAGATGAATTATAAAAACAAGGAAGAAACAGCAAAGTACTCCGGGATGAAAAACACCTGAGAAATCGATGAAAACAGGGAGATGAAGCTGCATTAACCAGAGTGAGAAGGGGTCATCAAGAAAGTGGCGGATGGGTCAGACTATTGCCCCCGGAAAGCACGTCAGCGAGAAGAATGAAAGCAAACACGACCGTGCTGACCCCGGGCAATCACCAGGAAACAGACTGGGGGTCATCAGATCTGTGTGCAAGCAACCAGTCAGACGTCAAGTTGAGGATTAAGTGATGAAATTGTTTCAGCTAACAAACCTGACTGCGTGCTGTTTACACAGTAAATTCAGCGAGGTCAAAAATAAAAGGTCGTAGCCCTGACTGGCGTGGCTCAGTGGTTGAGCGTTGCCCTGTGAACCAGGAGGTTACGGTTAGGTTCCCAGTCAGGGCACATGCCTGGGTTGTGGGCTCGATCCCCACTGTGGGGTGTGCAGGAGGCAGCCAATCACTGATTCTTCTCTCATCATTGATGTTTCTCTCTCTCTCTCCCTCTCCCTTCGCTCTGAAATCAATAAAAGTATATTTTTAATAATCTGATCTATAAAAGAGTAATATGCGAATTAACCATCACTCCGACACCAAAGCCACGCCCACCAGCCAATCAGAGCATCTGTATGCAAATTAACTTAGCCAAGATGGCAGCCAGCAACCATGGAGCTAGAGTAAAACAGGGGGCTTCTGTTTGGAGGAAACTGCCTGCCCCCGCCAACTGGGCCTCTGCTCAAGGCAACATAGTTTCAATTATAAAAGCCACGGAGCTGAAGCAAACAGGAGGCTTTCTTGCCTGCCTAGGCCTCCGCTCAAAGTAACAAAGTTTCAATTCTAGAAGATAAATAAACCCCAGAAACCTGATTCCAGCCAGCCTCGCTGGGACATTGGGTCAATGGGAGCTGTGGGAAGCCTGAAAACGGCCCTCAGCCCCTCACCCAGGCTGGCCAGGTACCCCAGTAGGGACCCGAACCCTGAAGGGGCTGTGGGAAGCCTGAAAACAGCCCTCAGCCCCTCACCCAGGCTGGCCACACCCCCATGGGGTGAGGGTCCCCACTGAGGGGCTTGGCCAGCCTGCAAACAGTCCTCAGCCCCCCACCCAGGCTGGCCAGGCATGCCAGCAGGTAGACATCCCCCAAGGGGTCCCAGAATGCAAGAGGGCACAGGCCAGGCTGAGGGACACCCCCCCGCCCAAGTGCACAAAATTTGGCCCCTAGAAATAAAAATAAAAGGCCGTATAATTTGGTCCCAAGCCTCTCTTTGCAAACCATTTCCCCCACAGCCCTGGGTGTCCTTTGGTCTTTTGGGGGGATGTCAGGGTGACACCCCCCTTCACCAATACCTCCTTCAGCCAGAGCAGCTCAACTTTCGCCTTTTTTACCCTCTGAATTTTCATGGAAGATTTTGTATTAAAAAAATTTTGAGGACAAAGGGCATCTGAAAGGCAAGCAGGTGGGGTGAGAGGCAAGCCCTACAGTATCACAGAGGGCCTTGCTCAGCTGCCAAGAGGAGGGCGCAGCCAGCACACACTGTGCCTTCTCTTGACTGTTTCTCCAGCTTCTCTTCATCCTTGATGCTAGACCGGCCTCAAATCTTATCATTTCTTCCTCAGAAGGCTGACTCACTTCTTTCCCAAACCCTAGGCCACCAACACAGGCATGACCCCTCTCCTGGGTTCCAGCAACAGCCTGCCTCTGCCGGTGGCCTGGTCCACGCCCCTCCCCTCAGCTGCATGGAACACACCTTCCTGATGCCACCTGTGGCCCAAAGGGTTACATGTCCTAGGTGGCCTCAGGGCATGTCCCAGGGCACTCCCACCAGGCTCACTCATCCACAACAGTCCAGCCAAGAGGGGAGGTGCTCCCCCAGGCCTCTGGCATCTCGGTTTGCTGGTCATTTTATTTCTCCCTGGTGCCCCTGCCCCGACAAGGAAGATAATGTGTCCAAGTTACATTCTGAGGCACCCGGAAGTGCTCCTGGCCCCTCCCTACTGACCACTGGGGATGCACTGCAGGGCAGGGGGATGTCTGATGGAATCATTGCGGAGGTATGAGCACAGCCAGAGAACAGGGACAGGGCTGCGGGAGGGCCTCTGCAGGTGCCACCACTCTGCCCTTCACTTTCAGCAAAAGGGCTCCCTCCATCAGTGCTTGACCACCGGTCCCTCTAAGGTCGCCCTGGGAGCTCTGGGCCTCCTGCCCATGCTGCCTCGCCTAACCTCACGGGGTGGAAATCCTATGTCTAGACTCTGAGCAGAACCTGGGCAAGCTGGGGTGAGTGCTCACCTGTTTTGGGTATCACACTCCAGGACCGTGGGCACATTCCGGAACCCAGACTGACGGACGGTGCCCCACCCACAAGAGTGCCAGTGCTTGCCCTCCCTCTGCCCAAACCGCCCCAGGCCATCACTCAGCACCCCACCCTCCACTGGGGCTCTGCTCACAGCCAGCAGCCCAGGACCCTTCCCTGCATTATCCACCACCTCCCCAAAGTCCTCCAAGAGCTTCCCTGGGTCCTCGGTAAAATTTAACCTCTCACCAAGCCCACGGGACCCGTGATGAGGGCAGCCCTCCTACCTTCCTCGCTCCCACCTCTCCCACCTCCCCACCTTCCTTCCCTCCAGCCTTTTCTCTCTGTTCCTCAAACACAACAAGCTCCCTCCGGCATCCGGACTTCATCACTGTCCTCAACAGGGAATGGCCTCCGTTCCGACCTCTGCACAGCCGGCCCCGCCCTCATTCGGATCTCAGCCCAGAGGCACCTCCTCCGAGAAGCCTCCCTCCCCCCGCCCCCCCCCCGGGCCCCGTGCCTTGCCTGTCCCTGTCCTCCAAGCCCTCCCTGCTCTCCTCTCCCAGCATTCACCTCTCTAACATCTGTCTCTTAGAAAGAGCACGGGCTTAGTGAGAGCAGAGACCCTGCTTGTCCACCATGGTGTCTGCAGCGTTCAGCCCTCTGTCTCGACGCAGTGGGCACTCACTGGGCATTCACTGAATGAGTGAATGAGAAGGTGAGTGAGTGCATGAGAAGGTGAGTGAGTGCATGAATGCATGAATGATCGCGTGACTGAACGCAGTGAGGCAGCAAGCAGAGTCTCCCATCAGGTAGGCACCCCCTAGCACCCTCAACTGGACCCGCCGCTCTTCACTCAGGAAGGGCTGGAACCCAGCTAACACCAGTCCAGCCTCCGCCGGTCCACGCTGGTCCCCGTTACCACCGGGGACGCTGCCGGGGGGGGGGGGGGGGGGGGGGGGGGGGGGGGGGGGGGGGGGGGGGGGGGGGGGGGGGGGCGCCTGTGCACGCTGTTCTTCTCTTTCATAACACAGATAAAACTCTCACACTGTCCATTTAAACTGCCTTTGTGCGGTCTTCCCCTAAGGAAACTTCAGAACTAAAATTCCTTTCTCCCCTCATTTTGCCCCTTTGTGGCGACAGAAATGCTCCATTTAGCATTCCGAAAGGGCCATTAGCATCCCAAAGCTCCCGTTGTGTTGCCCGGCTGGAGGCTGATGGACGGACTGTGGGCCGGGGAGAGGCTCTGGCCCCTGGAAGCTCCGCCACTTGGCGTAACCTCCCTCCTCACTGGCTAAGCTCACCGTGCCCTCGCATTTTGGTTATTGAGAGCGTATTTTCCGTTTTCCTTTTTGTTAAATTTATTGGGGGAGATAAGGATGCTCGATTCTACAGCACATCACCTGTACACCGCCCCGTGTGTTCACCTCACCACACAGCAGTGGAGTCCCTGAGTCCTCCCCACCCCTACCCCGCTGTCAGCCTGCTTTCTATCTACGAGTCTGTCTCTATTTTTGCCAAGTAGAGGAGTGTATTCTCATTCTGACTCTTGTTCTGAAGAATTTCCCTTCCGCCACCTCTTCTCTGCTCTCCCCCCAAATCCTTCCCCCCCCCCCAGCCTCTTTCTGCTTCGTGAGGGGACCTTTTGATAACGACTGCATGGGGGACTTTTCATTCCAATGAAAGACCCCTCCACACGGCAAGATGAATATCCCCTTTACAGAACGAACAGGGGGGCTAATCCTGCCTGAGCCGCCCCCCTCGCTTCGCCCTCCATCCCGGGGCAAAGAGAGGGCAGGAGCCATTTCCTGGTGAGGCAGGTGGGGCTGCTCTGCTTCTGTGCGGTAGGCAGGCCGCAGTGATTCTCCCCAGTTACCCTGCAGCTCGCCAGGGACGTCGCCCTGTGGCACACGGTTCTCTCACAGCCACTCTGCTGTGAAATTAGCTTGTGAATCAGACAAGAACTCCCCAAGAAGTGCTCACCAGTTGCCAGGTTCTCTGGGAGAATCACGGGCCCGTGTCCCTGTAGTGCCCATCGGGCCGGATTCTCCCTTCTCATGGCGGCCTTGCGTTTCCTACCTGCAGCCTCAGAACCAGATATCAGGCAACCATCGGGGATCCCTGCCAAAGCAGAAGGGGGGCCGCTCTGGGAGGAACAGC
Source organism: Murina feae (assembly GCA_004026665.1). NCBI lineage: Eukaryota > Metazoa > Chordata > Mammalia > Chiroptera > Vespertilionidae > Murina > Murina feae. The sequence continues at coordinate 38,678 of PVJC01008840.1, read as the reverse complement.
TCAGCAGCCTCGACAACGCGATGGGTATGTGTCCCTGGAGCCGGTGCAGGCATGGCATTCCTGGCACCTGGCACACGTCCACCGTGAGGGCTCCGCGAAGGAGGACGCGCATTCCCTTCGCTCCCAGGAAGCACTGGACCTGGGAGCCATTCGCCTGACCTTCAGACAGCTGGTCATTCACGCAGGGGAATGGGTCTGTTTAATCTCTGGAGGGTACTCTCTCAACAGGCCATCCGGGGGCGAGACGACAGAGGACACTTTTTAAAAATACTTTTCATTGATGTATTTACCCACGCACCTGCACCTGCGATGTGCCAGCATCCTGCTAGGCCCCGAGGACACCAAGACAGCAGCCCGTCCAGTCTCCCGGGGGTGGGATTCAGGACACAAAGCATTTCAGAAGTTTCAGCGCTGGAGAGGCGAGCGGATGCAGCAACTTTCTTTTCTTCCTTCCTCCCTCCCTCCCTTCTTTCCTTCCTTCCTTCCTTCCTTCCTTCCTTCCTTCCTTCCTTCCTTCCTTCCTTCCTTCCTCACCGGAGTGTATTTTTTCCATTGATTTTTAGAGAGAGTAGAAGGGAGAGGGAGGAAAGAGCAAGGGAGAGAGGGAGAGAAACAGCAGTGTGACAGAGACCCATCGATTGGCTGCCTCCGCCCCAACTGGGACCAAGGATAGTTCCTGCAACCCAGGTACCTGCCATTGACCAGGAATCGAACCCAACCCTTCAGTGCTCAGGCGGACGCTCTAACCACTGGCCAGGGCTGCAGCCAAGTCCTTAATGATTAATTCATAATAAAGTAACCTTTAGCCCAGGCTTGCCCCACTCCCGCCGCCTCCCCCGCTTCCCGACAGCCCTTCCAAACGCCTTCGAGTCCTATGGTAGCAGCAGGAGGGGCCAATTCCTTCCCATGTCCCCCAGGTACCGGGAGAAACGGGGCTGGGCTGGGAGAAGGATCTAGGCAAGGTTCAACAAGCTCAGCGAAAGGCCGAAAACGACTATTTTAGGGCTTGTGGGCCACAGGGTCTCCTGCAAGTACTCCACTCCGCTGTTGTAGGGGAAACAGCCACAGACAATCCACAAACAAACGGGTGTGGCTGTGTTCCAATGCGAGTTTATTTACAGCACAGGCAACAGGCAGAATCTGGCCCACAGGCTATAGTTTGCCAATTACATGGTCCAGTTCAGCACTGAAGAAGAATCAACTCTGGGCCCAGTTCTTCATTAATTTAATGAATTGAATTAATAATCCACATAATAATGGCAAACTCAGTTAATTAACACACTTCCTGAAACCAAGGCTATTGCTAAAGCAGCCATGAGACCTGCATGTGCCAGAGCTGAGACAGGACAGAGGTGAGGAGGAGGGAGCCCTCTGCTTGGGGGGGGGGGGGGGCGTGGACACTGTGCACCCATGACAGACGGGGTGTGATTTTGTTTTGATGTGTAAGTGGTATCACACTTCCTGTATCATGGAGTCCTGTGCATGGGCACACATAGAGATTTATGATTTGCCTGCAGCATTCAATTCTCCGGTGTGAATACCGCAGTTTATTTAGCCACTTCCTTACTGGTAGATGTGAAGGCTGTGTTCTCCAGGGTGTGTGAGTGTGTGTGTGTGTGTGTGTGTGTGTGTGTGTGTAATACAGAGATAGTAAACAATAACGATAATAGAGAAAGACTGATCTAGATCAACAGACATCTGGGACAAACATGTGCACACGCCTTTTTGGGGCATGTGTGTGTTTCTCTCAGGTGAGGTAGAACTGCCAAGTCACGGGGAAGCTCCTGTAAAACACTTGATCATTCTAATGTTCTATACCTGTGCCTTTTGTCACATGGGGGTCCCAAGTGACAGCACAGCACACAGCCAAAAAACTACCCACCTACCTGGCCCAAAGGCACGCTAACACTGCTTTGTTTTATTTTTTTAATATATATTTTATTGATTTTTTTTTTACAGAGAGGAAGGGAAAGGGATAGAGAGTTAGAAACATCGATCAGCTGCCTCCTGCACACCCCGCTCCTTCCCCCACCCCTCCCCCCCCGTGGGGATGTGCCTGAAACCAAAGTACATGCCCTTGATTGGAATCGAACCTGGGACCCTTCAGTCCGCAGGCTGACGCTCTAGCCACTGAGCCAAACCAGTTAGGGGCGACACTGCTTTGTTTTAAAAGTAAAAGGGAGGTACCACAAAGTTCAAACTCCCAGTTATAAGGTCAGGGAGGGACGTGATTTCAACATGATGGCTATAGTTAACCCTGCACAGTGTGCAGGGCAGTGGTTATAAGAAGAGAGCTGAAGCGTTCTCGTCACAAGAATTTTTTTTTTCTTTTTAGTGTATCACCGGATGGATGGTAACTGAGCTTACTGTGGTAATCATGTCACAATACCCTATGTAAATCAAACCATCATTGCTCACCCAGTGATTGTCGATTATTTCTTTAGGAAACAGAAATGAAGTAGATAAATTATCAGTGAAGAAAGCAGCCCCAGCACGCACGCCCGCGTGCTGCAAAGTGGGGAGGAGTCGGAAGGGAAGGCAGGTGGAAGGACCCCCACCTCGGGCCTGTCGCCCGGCCTCGGCTGTCAGCAGAACCAACGCTGTGGGGAACTGGCTCTCATTTAACTCTAATTAATTTGGACCCCGGGTCAACAACAATGGGAGCGGCCCCCAGAGCCCCATTGCAGGTTCTCGGCATTCCGGGCGCGGGGGCAGGAGCGCGTCCAGGACGGCGTGGCCTGTCTGAGCCCCGAGGACTCGGATTGCTGAATTCAAGTGCCAAGCCGGGCCCGGCACTGGCCAGGTCGAGCCTTTCTTTGTGTCTGAAAACGTTTTGTTTGAAGTTGGTGTAACTTTAAGCAGCTTGCCAAGCAGAGCCTGTGAGAAACCTCCCAGGCCGGGCTGCTTCCCCCTTCGCAACCTCAGTCCAATCCCGGGTCCCAGGACGCACCTTTGCTCAGCTGCCAGGCCAGGAAGCGGAGATGGCTCCTGGCCAGGCACACGCACCCCGCCCCAGGACTGGTCCTGCCGAGGCCTGAGGCTGAGGCGTGGGGGATAACTCCGAGAGCATGACCCGCTTGGGAGCCCTGGCGTTTCCTGCGCCTGCACCTAGCATTTCACATACATGTTTCCTCTGAGCCATCCAGCAACCCTCGGACAGCTACAGGACTAACTCCACTTCACACATGACGCGCCGAGGCCGGGAGGCCCAAGGCCCAGCTGGTCGCTGAGGGAGCTGGAGTCCAGCTGAGGCTCGCTGATTCCAAAGCCAGAGTTCTTGCCGTGTGACACCACTGGTTTGCACACTGGGACCCACTACATGACATTTTAAAAATTATTTCAAATGGAAATAATCTTGGACTTAACGAAAAGTTGCAAAATGGTGCAAAGAATTCCTGTTTACCCTTCATCCCATTTCCCCAAATGTTGCAACATACGCATCCCACAGTCCTCAGATCCAGGAAACGGAAATCCGCAGATTTTGTTAAGTGTCCCAGAAACGTCCTCTCCTGGTCCAGGATGGCTCCCATTCTGAATCAGACACTGCATTTAGGTTCCCCGTCTCCTCGTCATGGCAGTCGCTCACTCAACAACCCTGATGCTCCTGAAGAGTCCTAACCAGTTATTTTGTAGTATGTCTCTCCTTTAGGATCAGTAGTTCTCAACCTTCTGGCCCTTTCAATACAGTTCCTCATGTTGTGACCCACAACCATAAAATTATTTTCGTTGCTACTTCATAACTGTCATGTTGCTACTGTTATGAGTCGTCGTGTAAATATCTGATATGCAGGATGGTCTTAGGCGACCCCCGTGAAAGGGTTGTTCAACCGCCAAAAGGGTCGCGACCCACAGGCTGAGCACTGCTGTTCAGGATTATCTGTTGTTTCTTCATGATCACGCTCACGTTATTGCATTTTTTGCAAGGCTCTCCTCAGTGTATCCCATCCGGTGGCCCTCGGAATCAGCTTGTTCCATCATCGGTCGTGTTAATTCTGATCACTTGGTCAGGGTGATGTCTGCCTGAACTCTTCACTGTAAAGTTACTCTTGAACTTGGGGGAGATACTGTGACACTCCCTACGCTGTCTATTTCTCCTCGTGCTTTCACCAACGTTAGCAGACATTCTGATTCTCTACAACAACTATCACTGCGATTCCCCCCCGCCAAAAAGTGATTTTTCTACTTCAATCATTCTTTTTTACATTCACTATTGGAATTTTACTACAAAATAGTGGAGAGTGATTAACTATCTGTGCACTGGTTTCATCCACTTCCAAAGATATGACGTCATTAAGTCAGGGAAAGCTCAAAAACACACATTTTAATAAGCATTTCCCACTTCCCATGAGGTTTTTTAAAGGTTGTAATTCACATACCATACAATTCACCCTTTAGAAGTGTACAGTTCCATGGTTTTTAGTATATTCACATGGTTGGTCCATTAATGCTGTCTAATTCCAGGACATTTTCATCATCTCCAAAAGAAAATCTATACCCACTACATTGTCACTCCCCACCAACCCCTCCCTTCAGTCTCTGGTAACCACTAACTGCTTCCTGTATGGGTTTGCCGACTCTGGACATTTATGTGAGTAGAATGATACAGTAGGTGGTCTTCTGGGACTGTCTTTCAAGTATCATGAAGTTTCCATGTTTTAGCATGTATCAGCACTCCATCCGTTTCCATGGCAGAATATTCCACTGTGTGGATATACCAAACTTCATTTATCCGTCCAATGGTTGGGCTGTTTCTACTTTTTGGCTATTAAGAATAATGCCAATATGGATGTTTGTGTCCAGGTTTTTATGTGGATGTGTATTTTCACCTCTGGAGTTTATACCTGGAGGGGAATTGCGGGGTCATATTGAGACTGTTTAACCTTGTGAGGAACTATCTTCTAAAACAGTTACATCACTTTCTGTTCCCACCAGCACGAAGGTTCCAATTTCTCCACATTCTTTCAACACTTGTTAACACCAGTCTTTCTGATTATTACCTGTCCGCGTGACTGTGGAGTGGTATCTCATTATGGTCTTAATGTAAATGTCTCTGACTGCCAATTACATTGACATTGTTTTCACATGGACACCTGCATGGCTTCTTTGGAGAAATGCCTATTAAGTCCTTTAACTTTTTAAATTAGGTTGTCCTTTTGTGGAGTTGTAAAATTTCTTTATATAATATTTACAGATTCTGGACCCTTATCAGTATACTAGAGGCCCAGTGCACAAATTAGTGCACAGGTGGGGTCCCTCAGTATGGCTGGTGATCGGGGCCAGCCAACCAGAGGGAAGGACCACGGAAGGTTGGCAGGACATAGGAGGTTGGCTGTGGGAGTGCACTAACCACCAGAGGGTAGCTCCTGCATTGAGCGTCTGCCTCCTGGTAGTCGGTGCATCATCATACCAACTGGTTGATGGGTCATTTGGTTGACTGGTCTTAAGAGTCACTTATACACACACACACATACAAGTAGCCTGTTGCAGGAAGATTCCTGCAAGAATAGTGCTTCTTGAGCCGGAGCAAAGCCTGCCTTGGCTCCCGTCTCTGCCGCCTCGGCTCCGCCCTCTCCCTCCCTTCTTCACCATCTCCGCTGCCTCAGCTCTGTTCCCTTCGCCACCACTTGGCTCCCTTCTGTAGCACTTGGCTTCCGTCTACACTGTCTTTAGTCTTCGCTCTCCTATGTATGCAAATTAACACATCTATGCAAATTAACCACCATATTTGATGGGTTAATTTGCATACAATCACTCTGATTGGCAAGTGGGCGTGGCTTGGCTGGTGGGCATGGCTTAAGTGTCTTGGAGTGGTGGTTAATTTGCATATTACTCTTTTATTAGAGTAGATAATGTTTAAAGTTTTTCCCATTCTGTGGGTTGTTTGTTCATTTCCTTGACAGTGTCCTCTGAAGCACAAATTTTAAATTTTTATGACATCCACATTAAGGTTTTTCTTTTTTACTGGAACTGGGGAGCCTGCCTGTTCCCACAGAAGATTTTTTTTAAATATATTTTATTGATTTTTTTTACAGAGGAAGGGTGAGGAATAGAGAATTAGAAACATCGATGAGAGAGAAACATCGATCAGCTGCCTCCTGCATACTCCCCACTGGGGATGTGCACACAACCAAGGTACATGCCCTTGACTGGAATCGAACCTGGGACCCTTGAGTTCGCAGGCCAATGCTCTATCCACTGAGCCAAACCAGTTACAGCTCCACAGAAGATTTTAATGTAGATCGTGTATGGACAGCTCTATGAGGAATACTCCAAGGGTTTGATCAAAATGCTAGAGGTTACACTTTTAAACTTTATTAGCACAACATTGTTCATAGTATTATTTTTTAGACTCCATCAGATCTCTAGTTATATCTCTTTTTCATTCCTAATGTGGTATATGTGCACCTTCTCTTTATTTTTCTTGACCAAGTTTTCCAGATATTTGTTTATTTTATTAGTGGTTTCAAACAACCAACTTTTGGCTTTGGCTGGTCCTCTCCTGAATATTTGTTTTCTAGTTCAATGACTTCTGCTCTTATTTGTATCCCACCCTCCCCCCCAACACACACACACACACACACACACCTTTTTTCTGGATTATTCTACAAATTTTTTAACTCCCTAAATTAGATACTGAGCTGATTATTTTCTGTCTTTCTCATGGTTCTGGTATGCAGTGAAAAGCATGCCTCTCTTTAGCACGCCCCCTTTCTTTTGTGAATTCATCACCCCTTGGCTGGAGAATGAGGAGAAACAGAGGCAGGTGTGGAACTGGGGAGCCTGCCTGTTCCCACAGGAAGCCACCTATGGAAACACTCCTTCGAGTTGCTGAGTGCTCCTGGAGGATGGTGGTGGCATATTACAGAGCCAAATGAAGCCATTTGGGGTCAAATTTCATTACAGGAGGTGGCACCCCACATCACTGAGTTCTTGTGGCCTCACCATCTTGTTCTTGCAGGCTGGCTTCTATGTCAGCAAGTCCCCTTTGCCAGGCCAAAAGGCAAGGAGGCAGATGCTCATGCAAAGACAGCAATGAGCCAAAGCAATCATCTCGGCCCCAGCTGTCAGCTCAAACTGCTCCAGTTTCAGCGAGGAGTCATCCTGACCTTTTCTTTGCTTCTAATTCTCATTCCCAGTTCATTCCTTCCTTGGCACCACTTGGTTGGGAACCCCAAAACCTTCATCATGGAATGGGAGTGTTGGAAGGAATTGAGAAATCATCTGTCCAACTCCCCCTTTTCCCCAAGGAGCAGACCGAGGCCAGGGAGTGTCCATTAAAGTTCATGACACAGTGCTCTTTCTCTACTCTCAGTATAAAACCACCAGCTTGGTCCTATTTGGTGCATTCTGCTCCGAACTCTACACTTCGGATACGACTGTATGAAACTTGCGTTTGCTTGCTGTTCATCTGCCTTATATGCTTTTGCACACCTCTTAATTTTGAAAGGTTGTACGACTTGGTCACTTAACCTGTTAAATACTGAGAGTGAGCCCTCACTGGTTTGGCTCAGTGGATAGAGTGTTGGCCTGCGGACTGAAGGGTTCCGGGTTCGATTCTGGCCAAGGGCATGTTCAATTCCGGTCAAGGGCACATGCCCTGGTTGCGAGCTCGATCCCCAGTGTGGGGTATACAGGAAGCAGCCGATCAATGATTCTCTCTCATATTGATATTTCTATCTTTCTCTCCCTCTCCCTTCCTCTCTGAAATCAATAAAATACATTTAAAAAAAATACTGAGAGTGATATGTCAGAGGCTACCACTAATACGTGTTTTTCGTTTCAAATAGGCGAAACTAAAAATGAGAAGACAGAGAACCTGAAGAATGTAATCAATACTTTGATTTCATAATATATTGGAGTCTGTAATCTAAAAACAGAGTTCTCCAACACTTCCCACGGAATAGCAAAAATAAATAAGAAAAGATCTTATATACACACACGAGATGATTTATTTTTTTAAGGAAAAAGTGCCAGCTACAATAAAATAAAGTTGGAAATTAATAACCAAATGTGTATTTTGAGGACAAATTCTCTTGAAAATGAAAACCCAACTTGCCCTGGCCAGTTTGCTCAGTGGTTAAAGCGTCAAACCCCTGGTCAAGAGCACACACCTCAGTTGCAGCTTCAATCACTGACCCTGGTTGGAGTGGGAGTGGGAGGGCAGCCAGTCCATGTATCTCGCTCATGTTGCTATTTCTCTCTCTCTCCCTCTCCTCTCTCCTCTCCTCTCCTCGCCTCTCCTCTCCTCTCCCCTCTCTTTCTGCCTTCTTTCTCCCTTCCACTCTCTTTGAAAATCAACGGAAAAAATATCCATTTCTTTAAAAATCCAATTCATAAGTAGAAAGAATATCAAAACGACTATGAAGTAGTCATTGTAAAATCGTGACAATGGGAGCAGTGCAAATAAAAACTAATGGGAAGTGGTCAAAGCAACTCCAGAAGGAAAAAGTCATTACCTTCAATGGCTTTACCGCTAAACAATAATTAAGAGAACAATAATATTATTTGAACTCAGCATTCAACTAAAACTATTAGGAGGATCAAAAAATCCTAAATAAGAAATTAATCAACGTAATTTAGAAAATTAGAAACAGTAAGACATTCAAAAATAAGAGGCAGCCTAAAATAGTAGATAAGACCCCCAGTTCTGAGAGCAGAAAGGTCTTATTTGAATTACAGCTTTGTAGCTGTGTGACCTCAGGAAAGTTAAATTTCTAAATTTCTCAAACACCTATAAAATGAGAATAATAGTACTCAATTCACAGAGTTGTAACAGTTCTAAAAATCAGACTGCATACCAAGTACTTAGCACAGGGCCTGGCAAACAGTGAGCGGCCAATACATATTATCAGATGTTATTATCATCACTTCTAAAATGTCAAGAAAACAACGAACTTCGGCAAAGAGAGAGTGAGAATAAATATTCAATATTAGAAATTAGAAAGGTAACAGAGCCACATATGGAAATTTAAAAAAGTATCTGTGGTGATTACTCTATACAACTATGCTTAAAAATGAAAATCTGGGTAAATGATTATTTTCTTGGAAAAGAAATCACCAGATTTGACTCAAAAAGCAGTTCAAAATTCCTGAGTAAACATACGAGCATGCAAGAAGTTGAAATGGTTATCAAAGAACTACTTCCAACAATGGCCCAGGGCCCAGGTGGGCTAATTCTAACAGGTCTTCAAGGAACAGATATTTTTCATGCTACTTAAATTATTCCAGAGCACACAGAAGAACGGAAAGTTCTCACTTCATTCCATTAGATTAGAATAGCTCTGATACAAAAAGCAATATAAAGAGAAATCTCACTTTTGAACAGACGTAAAAATCAAAAATAAAAATATGAGCAAAAAACAATGTATCACCAAGGAGAGTGTATTCCAAGAATGCTAGGATAGTTCAGACTTGAAATTCACTAAACCGCAGTGAGATATCCCTTCACACCCACCAGAATGGCTGTACTCACAAATGCAAACAGTAAGAATGTGGAGAGAATGGAATCCTCCTAGGGTGTTAAATGGGAATGCAAAATGGTGCAGCTGCATTGGAAAACAGCCTGGCAGCTCCCCAAAAGGTTAAACAGAGTTATCCTATGACCCCAAAATTCCTCTCCTAAGTATAAATTCAAGAGAAATTAAAACACATATCCATACAAACACCTGTATATCAATGCTCGCAGGAGCGTTGTTCATAATAGCCAATAAGTAGAAACAACTCCGGCGTCCATCAATTGATGAATAAATAAATAAAATGTGGCATGTTTATACCATGTTTATATCATGTTTATACCATGGAGTATTACTCAGCCATACAAAGAATGCAGTACTGACACATGCTAACACATGGATGGAACCGTGTGTTATGGATGCAGACATGAAGCTAACGGAAAGAAGCCCACCACACAATGCCACTTGCTGTATTCTAGTTTTATGAAACATCCGTAACAGGTAAATCCATAGCGACTGGAAGTAGATGAGTGGTTGCCTAGAGTTTGAGTGGTGGTACAAGGGAGGAAATGGAAAGTGACTGCTAATGAGAACAAGATTTCTTTTGAAGATGAAAAGAAAAATGTTCTGCCCTGACCGGTTTGGCTCAGTGGACAGAGCACCGGCCTGCAGACTGAGGGGTCCCAGGTTCGATTCCAGTCAAGGGCATGTACCTTGGCTGCGGACACACCTCCAGTACAGGGGGTGCAGGAGGCAGCTGATCCATGTTTCTCTCTCATCGATGTTTCTGACTCTATCTCTCTCCCTTCCTCTCTGTAAAAAATCAATAAAATGTATTTAAAAAAAAAAAAGAAGAAGAAGAAAAATGTTCTGAGATTTTAGTGATGCTTGTACCAATCTAAACATACCAAAACCACTGAATTGTACACCTCAAATGGGTGAGCCGTATGGTATGTGAATTATATTTCAACAAAGCTGTTAAAGAATTCAGAAAGTCAATTAATATAATTCATTACGCTAACAGTCAAAGCAGACGTACTTAATGTATGATCATTCTGACTGATATCCAAAGGACTAACATTCCACATATTTGACTTAAAACAGGAACAACAAAAAGAAGCCAGCCTCCCATGAACAGAGGTCACTCCATTTAGCACAATAAGGATCATCTATCTGAAACTCATCACAAACAACAAACTTAATGATGAGACCCTAGAACATTCCCACTCAAGTCAGGATCAACCCTAAGGTTTACCTTAGCATTATCATATATCGCAACTTTGAAGTTCTAGCCAATGCAAGAAGACAAGAAAAAGCAAAAATGCAGGTATTGGTGAAGAAGAACTAAAATATTCATGATTTGTGGGTGATAACTGAACATGAAAAAAGCCCAAGAGAAGAGAATTAACTGAAAAACTATGAGAACTAATTTAAAGAGTTCAGTGATCAGTGGATAGAGCGTCGGCCTGCGGACTCAAGGGTCCCAGGTTCGATTCCAGTCAAGGCATGCACCTTGGTTGCAGGCACATCCCCAGTGGGGGGTGTACAGGAGGCAGCTGATCGATGTTTCTAACTCTCTATCCCTCTCCCTTCCTCTCTGTAAAAAAATCAATAAAAATTTATATTAAAAAAATAAAGAGTTCAGTGAAGTTGCAGGTTACAAAATACTTATACAAAAATCAGTAGCTTTCCTACATGTCAGCAATACCCAGTTAGAAAATAAAATGAGAAGGAAAAAATCCCTTTCATAATAGTAATAAAAATTTTAAATACACAGAAGTAAAACCTTTAAGTGTGATACCAATATAAAGAAATTTATATGCTCTACAAAAAGACATAAATAACAGGAAATGTCCTATGTTTCTAGATTGTCACACTTAAAATTGTAAAGCTACCTGCTACATACCTACTGGAATGACTAAAACTAAAAAGATTGACCATGTGAAATGTTGATGAGCAACTAGAACTGGAGAAACTGGAATTCTTCTACACCAAACGTGTCAAACTCACGGCCCCTGGGGCCCACAAGAAATATTTTTTGCGGCCCAGCCAATATAATGGTATGTGAGAAATGTTGTAATAAAAATTTCGTAACTTAATTTTTACAATATCCTATTATACGTAGTTATTAATAACAAACTACAAGGATCGCTAATGACTGGTTACTATAATCGTATTGCATTCATTTCCCTTACACTCCTTATGCGCAGGCGCACCATTTCTCTCCACTAATACTAGCAGAGAATATTTTAGCCGCTGATGGCCAGGTCATTAGTCTTGGACTGCCTTGTTTGGTGTGCGCAACAGGAAATATTTCACTTTCAAAGAACAAGAAAAATAGGTTTATTTGCATTACACTTATGAATTTGTGCATTTATTCAGTGTCTGGTAAGTTGATGTTCAAGGGAAAATATTTTTATTAAAATGTTCTATTATTTTATGTTAACGATTATTCACTTACATTCAGCATGTCTCTATCAAAATAAATCTACGTCTCTATGAAAATGGAAGCTTTTGTGTTTTTTTTTTGCGGCCACATAAACTTAAACCTTACTTGGCCTGTGTTAGCCTTTGAGTTTGACATGGTTGCCCTACCTGACTGGTAGGAATATAAAGTCGTACAACCATTTTGGATAACAGTTTTGTTCGATGTGACAAGGGTCTCAAGGTGTAGGCAGTTCTGAACATTATTACGAAGTGTTATTCTTGCTAAAAATTAAAATGCAGCACACTATTTCGCAGCTGCAACTGTAAACAGTATAAGCTTGACAGGAACCCAACTGGGTAAGTATAGCTGACTGCAGAGGAGAAACCAGTGTGTAACTGACGGAAGAGTGTATGTACATCAGCAATGGCTGAACTTCCCTTAGGGGAGGCAGCTTTGCATGTGTATCCTGCCTCCTTTACTGGCTGAAGGAAATAAAACCAACTTGTTGCAGCGACCTCTCATTCTGTAGATCCCCCCAAGAGGCAAACCCCTTGCGTTCACTAACAAATACGATGACGCAGATTTGGGATTCTCCTAAAGGGACTCCCTCGCGGCCTGGTGCGGACACCCGGCCAAGCAGTCAGCAGCGGCAGCTCGTCCAGGACTTACGCATCTGTCTCCACCGGACGGAGGAGACTCTGTTTACGGGAGACTCTGCCTTGGTGCTCACCACTTGGACAGCTGCCTGGCCTGCCTCGACAGTGAGTGGACAGCCACCTGAACCTGCTCCGATCAGTATTCTGGAAGGGAGGTGAGCAGGCCAGCACCTGTAGTCACTTTGATTAGTGTCCCATTCCTGTGTGGGATACAGGGTTGTCAGAAAAGTAGTTTCAGGTCTGGTGCGTGCCTGGGACACCAGATTCAAGGCCTGGCCGAGGTCTAACTCTGAAGGGTTGAGGAATGCCTGCAAGACCATCCAAGACATCCTCAATGGCAATCTCTGGTCTGGCTGTCTGTCCTGCATGAGTTGGACATTGTTCTTCGTGTGACCATTTGGGTCTGCCTTGTTTGTCTCGTACGTAAATGCACTGGCTATGGGAAACTCAAATCCTCCAGAACTGGATCTGTTTATTTGACATAAAGAAATAAAGCACTTATATAAATTAAAAAATACAGCAAGTGGGTCCACGGCAGGAAGCTTCCTGTCCTGCCCCAGGCAGCTCCCAGCTGGGGGTCTACTGTGGGTTGGGAGGATGTTTTCCTTCACTTTCCTGGGTTTTCAGCACTTCCCTTCACATTATTTAAATATGGTTTTATTGATTTTTTTAAGAGGGAGGGGTAGAGAGACAGAAACATCAATGAGAGAGAAACATTGATCGGCTGCCTCCTGCACACCCCCTATTGGGGATCGAGCCCACAACTAGGGCATGTGTCCTGACCGGGAGTCAAACCAGTGACCTCTTGGCTCATGGGTCAACACTCAACCGCTGAGCAACATGGGCCAGGGCAGGATGGAGAGCTTTAGATGTGAAGCCCCTTCTCCTTTAGGTGCTGCAGGTAAGGGAAGTCACCTTGTGACATCACACCTTGAATAAGTTCGCAGTTTCTTCCAAAGTTAAACATAGACGTACCATGTCACCAGTCATTCCTCTTCTAGGTATTCACCCAAGAGGCGTGAAAGCATATGGCCACGCAAAACATGTACAGAACGTTCACAGCTGCTTTATCTGTAACAGCCCCAACTAGAAGTGTGTGTGTGTGTGTGTGTGTGTGTGTGTGTGTGTGTATATATATATATATATATATATATATATATATATATATATAAATTTCTATAAAAAAAACTAGAAAAGGCAAACTAATATAAAGTGATAGGAAGTATACTGGTGAAAAGGGGCCAAAGGTGTAGAAGGAATTACCAAGGAGCTTTTAGACACATTTGAGGCTGATGAGGATGTTCTTTACCTTTCCTGTGGTGGTGGTACATACCTATATCAAACTTACCAAAGAATACTCTTTAAATATATGCAATTTATTAAATGTCAATTATACTCAGTTATACACTTTTTAAAATTCATCTGGAAGAACCAGAGAGAAACACACAATTTGTGACTTTATCCAGGTTTATATAGCCTTCCCTTTTGATATCCTAACAACCCTAATGGAGGCATTTAAATAACCAACTCATTACGTATTGATCCTGTTACAATTTAAAAAGTGTAAGGTTATCCACGATCAAGCTTATTGTAACAATACTGCTATCAAATTACCAATGGCATTTGTAATGAAATGTGACAAATTCATCTAACATCTATCCTATATAATAAAAGGGTAATATGCAAATCCACCAACCCTCTGAATGGTCGCTATGATGTGCACTGACCACCAGGAGGCTGACGCTAAATGCAGGAGCTGCCCCTGGAGGTGAGTGTGCTCCCACAGGGGGAGCATAGCTCAGCCACAAGTCAGGCTGACGGCTAGCAAGCACAGGGGCCCACCTCCATGGCAGCACTGAGCCATCAGTCAGACATCTCCCGAGGGCTTCCAGACTGCAAAAGGGTGCCTGCTGGACTGAGAGACCACCCCCCACCCCAAGTGCACGAATGTTGTGCACCAGGCCTCTAGTGTATAAATAAATAAAAATAGCAATGGGAATAACTAAAAAAGAATAAAGGAGTAAATACTGAACCCACCAGATTCTGAAATGCACTATCCAGACAGATAGGAAATGGCAGGAAAATAGGCAGATCAAAGAACAAAATGGAAAATTCAGAAAAACAGATCCAAGTTTATAAGCGTTTGAGAAACATGGCATCTCAAATCAGTGAGAATAATTTTTTTTTCAATAGCTGTCATTGAGTAACTGGCTAAATATTTGATGAAAGAAATGGAAACCTTTACCTTCGCACTGTTATGTCACCACGCCAGACACACGAAGGGTTAAAACATGCAACTTGAGTTCTGGCAACAAAGTGGACTGAGCTCATGCAGAACTCCTACCTCTGCAAATGTCTAAAAAACACTAGATGAAATGTAATTTCAAAAATACTTAATGTGTAGCAGATCTCACAAGAAAAAAAGGAAATCCCCAGGTGTTCGAGGAAATAAGAATCTGAAAGCCAAACTACTAAAAGAAGCACTGAGGCCACGGTGATCATGAGGTATGATGAGTGGGGAGGGAGAGGATAAGGCAAAAGAAATGTTGGTTATTAGACTTGGGAGATAGGCCTTCATGGCTACGGGTTTGGGGTTTAGTACACACACACACACACACACACACACACACAGACTGAGGCCTTGGTTCTTTCAAGGCCAGGAGTTAGAAATGAGAGCCGAATAACATGCCAGCCCCCTGTCAACAAAACAGACAAGGATTCCTGCCTTTACATAAATTTATATTCTAGCAAGTGCTGGAGTGCAACAAGTGAGGGGGTGGGAAGACAGTTAATAAACATAATAAATAAGCAAATTAAATAGTATGTTAGAGGGTGATAAATCTTATGGGGGTAGAAAATAGAGCAAGATGAGGGTGATCAGAAGTGTGAGATTGGGGGTAGGTGGGAGGTGGGAGGAAGAAATGGACACAGTCAGGCACGGATAAGGAAATTGTTTTAGGATATTAAATAGGATCGTCAGGGCAGGCAGCACTGAGAAATGACAACTGATCAAAGACTTAGAGGAACTGAGGAAGCCATCCATTCAGACACCTGAGCAGAGGGAACTACTAGTAAGAACACACCGGTGGGGAGGGGGGGAAGGTAGAGGCAAAGAGACCAACCAGTTGCAGTAATCCAGGTGACGAGCAAGCCTGGGCCTTCCGAATGTCTCCTAAGTAAAAGGGACACTAGAAATCTTTGTCCGTCAACCTAAGGAGACAGTGACACTGTCAAGGAAAAGAGAGAAAAAGTCTTCAGTGGGAAAATGGGACTTAGGCCTGCCAGCGATCAGAGGCAGCACGCACACTCCTCCTTTGATACAGGAATTTCCAAGATAACTAATAAATGGAAAAACCAGTCCCGAGCCAATGGTAACTCCAGGACATCGGGCAAAATCACTCAACAGAAACATTTCCAGAACTGAGACTGGTGGGATTTACACAAAATCCCCAATAAAGATAAGCTCCCAGGCAGGCAGCACAAAACACACAAGGAAATCATTCACTACGAGGAAAGGTCGGCAGACAGGACAAGCAGGAGGATCAGTCCTCCCAAAAAAGATGAGATTATCCATCAAACTAAAAAGGAACGCAGGATAAATTATGCTTAAAACTCTTTACCGGGGAATAATGCTGGGCAAAGGCAGCCGGGTAGTGACGAGGACAAACACTATGGTTTCATGGATGTATATGAGGTTCAAGAGCCAGCAAAACGAAACGCTGGTGTCA
Source organism: Murina feae (assembly GCA_004026665.1). Classification (NCBI taxonomy): domain Eukaryota; kingdom Metazoa; phylum Chordata; class Mammalia; order Chiroptera; family Vespertilionidae; genus Murina; species Murina feae. The sequence goes on along the minus strand of PVJC01008840.1, from coordinate 22,414 downwards.
GATGTGAACACAGTGGCTACGGGGGTCGGGGGCGACTGGGACGGGCACAGGGGGCTTACGAAAATATTTTATCTCTGGATGACTGAGCTAGTTACAGCGAGTGGGCTAAACACGCGTGATGTGAAGTGAGAGGGCTGGCGGACATGCCGGAGGGCAAGGATGGCGCGGGCCCCACGTCTTCCCACACCCGCATGGAGGAGCTGGTGAGTGAGGTAGAGAAACTCCCAGGAGTCTTGGAGGGCAGGCCCAGGTGAGGTCCCCCAGTCAGAGCCCGAGCGGTCTCTGGATAGAACCCCAATGGAATGGAGGGGGTGGGAAATACATCACTCCAGAGGTGGACGTGCTTCTGGCTGAGATGGGATGGAGAGGGTGGAGGTGCTTCTGGTTGAGATGGGATGGAGGGGGTGGAGCTGCTTCTGGCTGAGATGGGATGGAGGAGGTGGAGGTGCTCCTGGCTGAGATGGGATGGAGGGGGTGGGTAATGTAGATGGGGAAGTCCTTGGGAAGGAGGTGCACCCACTGGAACACAGGATATCAGAGCTGAAGCATCTTCAGGGCCCAACCCCGCATTTTACAGAAGAGAAAAACAAGGCCCAAGAAAGTAAAGAACCTTACCCAGAGTCACCTCTGCGTCCCCGGCCCCCAACCCCCGTTACAGTTTTCCTTGGCAGGAACATATGGATTCAAGAGAAAGGCCACCAGGAAGGGGGAGGGGGGGAGAGTAAGCCTCCAGAGCCTCATCACCTAGACTCTAACTCCAACCCTGCCACTTGCTGGTGGTTACGTATCCTGGGCGCCTCTATGCCCTCGCCTGTAAGATGATGTCAGAAACTTTCCATGGGATGTATAACCAATGCAGAGCCACCTCCTACCACAGCTGAATGGAGACCTACCCGCTAGCACCCAGGGATTCCTCCTGTGGATACACACCCAACAGAAATGCATCCATACGAGCATCCGAGGACGTGGGCAGGTATCGCCGTGACAGCTTTACTTTTCACAGCTAGAATCTGGAAACATGTGCAGCATAAATGGAACAAATAAATAAATGTATCATGCATATCACAGATCACTATAAAGCAATGAGAACTAATAAAACTATGACTGCCTGTGGGGAAACACCACAAATTTATTACTGAGCAAAAGAAGCCAGAATACATTCAATTTATATGAAGTTCAAAAACAGCCAAACCCAATGTAGAGTGGGCAGGGGAGGTGGTGGCTGGAAGGGGACACAGGGCATGTTCTTTTTTTTTAAAAAGAAAAAATGTTTTTATTGATTTTTAGAGAGAAAGAAAGGGGAGAGGGAGAATCATCGATGAGAGAGAAACATCCATCAGCTGCCTCCTGCATGCCCCCTACTGAGGACCAAGCCTGAAACCCGGGCATGCGCCCTGACTGGGAATTGAACCCATGACCTCTTGGGACAAGCAGAGCCATGCGGGCCGGACATGCTGGCATGTTCTTGATGTGGGTGCTGGTTATGTAGGCGCAGTCGCATGGTGAGAAGTCTTTGAGCTGTCTTTGTGTGTATGTTATACTTCAATAAAAATGTTTACTTGCCCTGGCTGGTGTGCTCAGTGGTTAGAGCACCGACCTGTGCACAGAGGGTCAGGGGGTTCATACCTAGGTTGCAGGTCCAATCCTGGTCCCCAGTCGGGGCATTGTGTGGGAGGCAACCAGGCAACCAATCGATGTGTCTTTTCCATTGATGCCTCTCTCTTTTCTCTCTCCCCCTCTCCCTCCCTTCCACTCTCTAAAAAAAAAAAACGATCAATGGGGAAAAAAATCCTCAGGTGAGGATAGGAAGGAAGGAAGGATAGATGGAAAGAAGTTTACCTAATGATAACAGAACCCGCCTCGTAATGCCGTTATTGGGAAAGAAGTAATATCTACAAAGTGTTTACAGCTGAGTGTGGTGATAGGAAGAGCTACAGAAATGCATGCTGACAAAAGCCCAAAGCTGGAAGCACGCACCTTGGGCGTCCATCGGAGGGAGCCCCCTCCCTAGCAGAACGGAAGGGCTCCTCTCTGTCCCCATCAGCCTCGTAGGTGAGCGAGCCTGGTCTTGAGCACAGTTCCCAGGACATAAGCCAGGACGGGCCCAGCGAGGCTAAGGGCCCGCGCTCACACGGCTGGCCCCCAGGCTGGCTCCCACTCCACTGCCCCGGAGCCCGAGGACACACACATCTTGGCGTTTCGTGCATTACGACATGAAATACTGTGCTCTCTGCGCTGGACTTTGCAACTATTTCCTAAGGATCAGAAAAAGGCGGACTTGCTTTCCACTTGCCCTGAGTCGAATTCTTCTGTAGAGATCTTTGATTAAAAAATAATAATAATAATAAAACACCAACAACAACAATAATAAAAACAGCTGTTGGACCCCGGTTCCAGCAATGAATAGGGTGAGAACTACAGGGGAATGTCCAGGCCCTCCTTCCCTAGCATTTCTGGGTATCGGGATGGCAAATCTGCCAGAAAATGTGGCTTAAGGAGGACTGATTTCTGTGGATTGGAGTGAGAAGCAATTTCCTCCCTCGTGGCAGCTGGGAAGGCCCAGCACTTTCTCACCGTGCGGTCTCCCAGGCCTGAGCCAGGCGCGGAGGCTGGGCTGGGAATGGAGAGCCGGCGGAGCTCAACCTGCCCACCTCCGGGGCCTGGCTTCGGGCAGAGGAAGCAAGCCGGCCGCAGGGCTCCGAGCAGGGGTGCTGGCGTCCAACAGCCCGGCCCTGGGGCGCCCGACCCCAAGGTACTTTCGTGTTTCGGATGCCAGATTCTGTATCTGTAAACACAATGTGTTTCCTTTTTCGCGCTGGGGTTGGGGCTCTCATTGTTCAGCGCTTTCTGTGCGGCCCTAATGGAGGCAGAGCGCGAGGCAAAGTGGCCTGTGGGGAGTCCTCCTTGCTCAAGGCCCCAGAGACCGCGTTCGTGGTCAAGGGCCCAACTTCTGAGGCGGGAATATTACACCCCAACCTGGGCAGGGCCTCCCCCCCACCCCACAAGCCTCATTCAGGGGAGGGGCATGTGGGCTGGCCTGTGATTTCCTCCACATGGTGGGGCCGTGGTGAGCTTGTCTCAGAACGCAGGCGCCCTGGAGCAATCCTGCCCCCCCCACTCCCCGCCTGGCACCCACAGAGCTGCACCCAGAGGAAGTCGGCCCTTTTTAGACAGCACGGGAGCAAACAGACACACCAGGACAGGGCAAAAGCAGGAGAACTCGTGAAACTCCAGTTCACCCAGGACCCAGGAGCCAAATCGGAAACCCACCTCCCCCGTGACCCAGGCATCTGACAAATCTCCTCACTTTGGGGACTCACCCATGTTTCCTATTCGTACAGCTTCCCAGATATTCCACCTGCGGAGGGGGCAGCCCCTGCTCACTGCCTCACATTCATTCCAGAGCCAACGGAGCAGCGGGGCACTGAGAGCTCCAGAAACATCCGCCTTCAGGTACTTCCTCATCCGCAGCGGCGGCAGCGGGGGAACATCTGAGACGGACAAGGGCACCTCGTTTGCATCTCTGAGGCTGATTCTGAATAAGCGGTAATGGCTGCCTCGGGTGTTATCGTGAGAAGGATTCCAATTCCCTAAGGTCGGTTCTGGAGTTGGGAGAAGAGAGGGCTGTGGTGGGTTAGCAGCATCTGCCTTGGTCCCTGTGTTGGGGAGCAGGGGTGCATATGTACGCCCCACGCCACTCCCAACACTGGCAATCAGGCAGACAGGAAGTGCCCATCACTTTGCATGCATTTCTTTTTGTTTCTTAATATGTTTTCATTGATTTTAGAAAGCAAGGGAGAGAGAGAGAGAGAGAGAGAGAGAGAGAGAGAGAGAGAGAGAGAGAGAGAGAGTCACATCAATCAGCTGCTTCCTACTGGGGATTGAGCCTGCAGCCCGGGCATGTGCCCTGACCCAGCATCATACTGGTGACATGGTGGTGTGCCACACTGGCCAGGGCTTACGTTGGGATCTCAAATATGGGACACGGCGCAACATAGAGGATAGGCCCCCGGAAACTAAAAGATGTCTCTTGGTACCTACGACTCAGTCAGATCCAGCCCCTTCGGACATCCCTGTGGCCTTATAGATTATCTAACTCAGGTGTAGAGCCTCTGGAACGTGTACTCATTGGACCTGACAACCAGTAATCTCTCATCTGCAGGCAGAAAAGGACTGGGGGGAGGGAAGGGGGAAATATACCAACAGCACCTGATAGGAGTGCCTTCTGAGGAGGGCCAACACCTCGCATGGCCTACTCTCGAATCGTCCTCAGAGACCGTTCCCGCACCTTCTTCTAGGCGCTAGCTGAGTTGGGAAGGTTCACTAGTTACAATGGACATGCTGTAATGAGCTGGGGGGGGGGGGAGGCGGTTGTTACTTTCTACCTTTCAAGGTTCTCACCCACCACATTTTCTTTGATCCCTGGAAAGCCATCCCTTGAAAAGCCTGGAAGCCTACCACAGGGACAGAGGCATCGTTCTCCCGGGTCTTCCTCACAGGCGTAAACGCATCGCAGCATGAACTCACTTCAACGTCACTGTAGCCACTATGCGAATCCCAGCGGCAGGAGGGTCAGCGATCTCTGGGGACGACCCCAACACAGGAAAAGGCAGAGCACCCTTCTCCGCTCCTTGGCACTGTCCTGCACACCTGTCCCCTCAGATGTACCTTCCCTGTCCTCAGAGTGTCAGCCGACGCCTCTGGGGGGAAATGCCATCACAGAGGAGGCTCAGGGCAGGCACTGCTGTGCTAGAAGGCAAAGGCTCAGAGGAGAGGCATTCCCATCTCATCCACCTCAGGACCACAGCCCCTTCCTCCGTCGGAGGGTAGACCTGGCACAAAATAACGTAGCCAGGGCTGAGCACACACCCAGCACAGGTGTCCGGGAGGCTGGGGAGGGGAAGGAAGCATTAATCTCTAAGGCAAAGGACTCACCACTGAAATGGGTCTCAGCCTGCTGATCCTGTCAGGAGCGGGGAAGTCACATAAATTATACGTTTCCAAGGCAGAGTAAGATTTAATTCTGCGTTTATAATGGAGGTGCCCACTGGAAGTAAGACTATGGGGCGGCAAGACTGAACTCACTGCCTCGTGCCCCACAAGTCAACAAACCTCAGGACAGCCGTCAGCACAAAGGCAAAGAGACCCGCGTCAGGAGGATGGTCCCTGGCAGCTCACTTATCTCGGACGCGGAACGACAACGCCGAGGCTCGGAGCTGATTACAACAGGCCTCGGCTGTTCCGGCGACGGGCCTTCGAAAGCCAGCCTGGCTCGTGCCCCCGTTCTGTGTGTGCCCGGCACGCCTGTCCACACTTAGTTCCGTTTGTGTAAGAACCGCCCTGGGTGGCAGGGACACCTGTTTTGGAACAGCTCCCACTCCTGGTGGCAACCTGATGCGCCGGAACAAAGCAAACAGAACGCCCCTGGTATGGTGCTCGGCATCTAGGAGGGGGTTTGCAGGCTGTTTTCAGGATGCAACCTGACGTTCTAAACTCTGCAGATCCCCAGGCGCCCCACACAGTCCACACCTTCCCCGGCCGTGGGGACCACAAGCACCCGTGTGCCTCTTTCCAGACCACAGGCAACTGCTGTGGGCCGCTCTGCAAGCATTAGCCTGAGATCCTGAGCGTCCTACACCTCCGGTCTCCCACCAATGGAAGGCCCTGCAGGAACCCCTGGTACGAAGACCACTTCTAAAAGGAAGAAAGAAACCCTGCCTCACAAACTAGCCGTACTCGTGCGCGGACAGATAAGGCTGTTTTCTCATCCCGTTCCCCGGAGAGCCATTTATTTTGGTGAGGCCAGTGTGCATAGCAGAAACTATAGAAGCCATCAAGATAACACGAATACCAACCAACCCAGTGGACTTTTGAAGTGTAAACATAAAAGTCTATTAAAGAATACAATGTTGGTTTAATCCCAAGACAAAAAAAAAAATTGACTTAATGAAAAGCACAACTCATCTCAAGAAGGAAATATCGATACCAGCTGTGGATAGAAAATGAGGGGAGTCCTTCCAGAGCATATGAATTTCAACCCACTGCCTTTCCAATATTTTCTCTAGACATAAAGTCTCAAATACTTTTCTGAGGATCTCATTCTTCTCCAGGAGGAGGAGGTCAGAGAGAAGTCTGGGCAGGGCCGAAGGAGAGCTTGGCAGAGCCTGGAAAGGCAGAGACCCTCCCCACGAGGATACCCTGACTCAAAGCTGTCTCCCTCCTCTGGAGACACAGAGAGCAGCCTCCGTGCCCACCAGGCACTGAGGACCCAGCAAGACCCCCCACTCCAGCTCTAGCAGCCCACGGAGATCGATGACAGCCCTGCGCTGCTGACACGCAGGCGCTGCACCGACCAGCACCGCGCTGGGGACCAGGATATGACCCTACCTACCCTCCTCTCTTTAGCAGCACTTCTTAGCCACGCACCTCCTTGATTTTTTTTTTTTTTTTTCAATATGTCCTGGAGAAGCAAAGGGAATCCGAGCATCAGGGAGAAAGGAGAAGGCCTTATTAAAGAGGGTTTTTTTTATTATGAGCTCTGTTCCAGCATCTTTGAGAGAGATCACGGACGCTGGAATCAGGACAGACGTGGCCATCAGCAACATGTGTGGACACTGACCACCCACGAGGAAGTATTTAAACCCTCTTCACTCACATTCCTCACTCCAGCGCCCACTCGGCCTGATGGCTAAAATAAAGGACAGCTTCTTATGTATAATTTCATGTTAAGCATGAATAAACACCATAAATATAATAATAACATTACATAATATAACCCGGGAACCACATGCAGTTCTGGCAAGAAAAGTTGTGCCAACTTTTCTCCTGTACGTGGATGTGTGCCTGCCATTCCCCCACCATCCATCCACCCATTCTGCGGGGAGGCAGAACCGAGGATGCTTTAAAAGCATCAACATCAGACTGGAGTTTCACCTCCACCCTCTACTAGGTATACGCAGGACTAACAGCTGGTAGCCTTTGGGTACACCGTTTAATGTCTCTTGGTGATGGTTTCCTCACCTGTGAAGTAAAAACAACAGCAGTGCCTTTTATTAGCACCGTCACAATGATAACATGATTCCATTAATGCGTGCTGGGTGAAAAGGAAGCCCTCAAGGGTTCATCGTCACAATGACAGTGATTATAACAATTACTCTGACTCAGACACCATTCACTGATCCACGGCTATGTGCCAGACTCTGGACCAGGCAGCAAATAATGTCAGCCTTCTGATTTTGCAAGCGTCTTTAGCCCTGCGTTGGATTTCTCACGGCAGCGCCACCAAGACAGCCCTCCCTCTCGCGCCGAGGAGGATGGTAGGCCCAAACACTGGAGCCGTTTACGGCATGAAAAACTCCCTCCCAAAGCCATGTTTAAACAATTATGAGCATTATGTTGCAGGTACCCATGACCAGCAGAGGCCAGCCCAGCACCGTGCTCATCTTGCAAAGATGGGTTTTGTGTGGGTTTTGGGTTTCAGCTGGGCAACGCAAAACCAGAGAGTGAGTCGAAAAACAAGTTTTCACAAGCTCTCAACCCTGTCACAAACCAGGCAGGGGTTCCCGCTGACACCCCCACCGCAAGATTAAACAGCATGCTTCGTCAGGCACTAAATACTAACACAGCTCCGACGTCAGGGGGACGCTGATTAAAACTGATGTCAATAATTTATGAAACACAATATGGTCTTCAGATGCTCTTTTGAAAAAAAAAAAAAAAAAAAAGGAAGGGGGCGGGGGGAAAGGCCTAGCAACCCAGGTGGTTTAAAACCCTTCATGCATTTTCCCTTGGATGTACACCCCCCCCCACATACACACACACCATGCATGGATGCTTCTTTACACCATGAATGTAAATGCACATGTGTATAAAAGCATGTGAACACTGCCGATACATATGGGCGGAAGAAAGTCTTTAGTTATTCCACTGAGAACTGTCGAGGCTGTAACGTTATCCGTGGTCTTGTCTTTCATATTGTTCTGCGGGCGTGTGTTTTTTCCGGAAGAAAACCCAAAATGGCATTTAAAATAAAACTGAGTTTTACAAAAGTTCACATTTATTCCATAGAGAAGCCAACCTTGAAACAACATGGAAAAGACACTCCAGGACACATGCATTTCTTAGTGAGCGGAAAGGATCTTGGCTCCAGCTAGAAGAACCATTTAGGGAAATAATACCAAAAGGGTGTTTTGTTTTTTTTATAGAGTTCTAAGGTGGAGAGGGTTAACCTGGGGAAGGATTCCAACTGGAGTCTCTTCTTAGACATGTCTCATTTTAAAGGGCAAAGACAGAAGAACACGGTGACAATGCTTCGTGTTTATCAAGACTGATTCGGGGAATGAAAAATAGATATACTTCTTCCATTTGCCTTAGTTGTAAATAATCTGGGAGCTTGAATGTAGGTCAACAGTGTGAAATGCACAAGATGGGATTATGTTGGAGAGAGGGGGGAAAAAAACCCCTGAGCCGCTGATAGTACAAAAGTTAGTGTTTGAAGGATTTATTAAGGCTTTTTTCCTAGCACAGTGCCCTGTAGTGTCCCAGATCACCTGTCAAATACTAATTCATTCACATCTCTCCACTACGGGGCCTTTTCATAAAAAGCTCGACCTTTAATTGTAAATCACTTTTAAATTGTCTTTGCTGGCTTTCTCTTTCACAGAAGGATGGAAAAATCACTAAGACTTCAATTAAGACTCTCTGGGAACTTCAACCTGACTTTCCCGTCTGATACCTACAAGATATCAGAATATCTACTCAAAAAGGAAACCATAAGTAACTTTAACATAGTTGAATAGGCTTTGCTTTTATAAGGGGACTGAATAATTGGCAAAATTTAAAGATACTTTACTGAGAATTAAAATAACTTCAGTAAAAAAAAAAAAAAACAGAAAATATTGTCAGCTGATTATTTGTCATGTAGATCATGTGCTTATTAGGCCTAATTAAACTTTTTGAGCAAAAAGGCTTACTAATTACATTAGTTAATATGTTGATTGCTCAATTTGGCTTAAAAAAAACTGTCAATCCAATTTGTGCCTAGTTAGCACTGTAGTCAAAAGACAAAAATCCTAAACTCCAGAGGTTACTTCAAGTGCAGGACTATTGTTACAGCAAATGTGGGTTATGTCTCCACATCCCCAGTGACAAGGAGAGGGAGGGGAGGCTGATGAATCTGAACAAATCTATACACCAAGACAAATCTCCCAGCCAGTCAAATGTTACCACAACATCCAGCTCATTTGCCTCCATGCATTCACTCGCATTTGTCCAATTAGACCCCGCTGGTGACAATTCAAAGGTATCTTTCATATGCACATACAAACGAAAACTGATAGCAAAACCCTGGGAGGCCCTTGGAATGTCAATACAGGGCTTTTCCCCACAAAAGGAAGAAAAGAAAAGAGGAAAGGGGACGAGGGGGTGGGGGGATGAGATGGGAAAAACCAATATTTCTGAAGAACTTGAGCAGATCAAAGGAATTTTATTCTCAAAGACCACGAATTCCCCCGGTGGAAGTATCTCGCTGCAGAATCCTGAAAAGACTCTTCAAACCGGCCACCGGTTTCGTCTCTTAAAGAAGAGGGGAGAACAATTTCGGTCTTTAAAATCCCACACAGTGAAGGCAAAAAAAAAAAAAAAATGGAGGGCCCGCCATGCAACAGGAGGCCTTCCTGGGTCTCCGTACCCACCCGGCCTGCAAGACATGTTTTCCACTGGATTGCTCAAAAGTCTGCATCCGCAGTCATGAGGCACAAACTATTCGACAACAACACGACACAATTAATCAGAACCAGACCTCAGAGCGGGTGTGTGCGTGCGCGTGGGGACCAGCAGAGCTTGCAATGTGCTTCAGAGGGCGAAGCAACTGAAGAGGCTCAACACCGGCTGTTTGGGGACGGGGACGGGAGGCGAAGGAAAAATCTACACGTACACAAAAGATGCACGCCAAACGGCACTTTACAAGCTACATCATTTCCCTTAAAATGAAATGAAATTTACATCTCATACTGGAAGAGTAAAAGAATGTCTTACTACCTGCCCCTTCCTCCCACCGCCCCCCAAAAAAACCCCGGACCCTGAGTTTCTAAAGCAGCATAGTTGCACAATTCAGAAATAGAATGTATCCCCTTTCCGCCTTCCCCCCCCCCACCCCCTTAAGTCTCATTTCTAACAAATCTATTCGCCAGCGCCGGTTTTGTCAGGTTTCTCTTTCAGGAACAGAAACCCCATTATAAAGTGAGAATCCGGATCCTTAGTTAATTCAAAACTATTTCATTTCAACCAATCCTGACACTAACAAATCTGTTAGGCTCATTTTTTTTTTTTGAACCCAGAATTGAATTAGTTTAAAATAATGAATGAACTCTCCTTTGTCACCTGTAGATAGCAATCCATTTAAATCACATCATTCATTATTGTGCTAACACAAACAACGCTATCCAAAAGGGGAGGAAAAATTTCAAACTATGGAGGGCGCAGGAACGATACTCGTCGGGTCCTGAGCCCCAAACTGCACATCCCTTTGCCATTTCCCAAGGGATGTATGGTTGTGGGGCTGGAACGCCCAGGGAACCCGGCCGGGATCCCCAACTGCGCCCGGTTTCAGCCCTACGGAGGGTCCCGCCACGCCGAGCGTAAGGCAACGTACGTTTTTGCATGTGGATCCCAGGTTAGAGGGACCAGTCGGCATATTCCTCTGCAAAACCCTCTCTCTCCCCGCAGCATTTCTCGTGCTCCTTGGCTTTGCTGAGTGCACGGGTCGCAAACGCGCCCCAGAGTCCACCGCCAGAGGCAGCGCGTGGTCCTGAGGTCCGTCCTCCCGGATCCACTACCTCCCGGAACGCGCACCTCCCACCGTCCCCGCGGCACCGCCGCAGCGGATGATCCTCGGTGGGTGCAGCCGCCGCCGCCGGCGCTCCAGGGTGCGAGGCCCCCAGAACAGCCGCCCGCACCCCCCTACCCCCGCCGCCCGCACCCCCGCCCGCCGCCGCGGCCGCTGCTCCACTCACCCACGCACTCGTTGGCCTCGCGGGCGGTGGCGCGTTGCCAGGGCCGGTCGTAGTGGAAGGGCTTGCAGCGGTCGCACTCGGGACCCGCCGTGTTGTGCCTGCAGTCGCACACCAGGCTGTCGTCGCGGTCGCGCACGCAGCGGGCCGCGTGGCCGTTGCACTTGCAGCGGCCGCCCACCTGCAGGTCGGACACGGCGTAGAAGTAGGAGTCCCGCGCCAGCTCCGAGTCGTCCTCGTTCTCGTCGCCGAACGTGTGCAAGCGGCTGAACGCCACGCGGATGTCGGTGGCCGTGACCCAGTCCTGCAGCACCGGCGAGTTGTCGAAGTCGTGCGCCGAGGGCCGCCCGTCCAGCGTGCTGAAGGCGATGAGGCCGCCCGACAGCGGGCGCATGTCCGTGTGCGAGTCCGTGCAGACGGCCTCCTGCTCGTTCTGCTTGGTGATGGGCGCGCGGTGCGGCCGGTTGTACATCTTGCGGCACTGCGTGGAGTAGAACTGGAAGGGCACCCACGTGCGCCCGTAGTCCATGGACTTGTAGATGGCCATGGACTCGGGCCGCGGCGAGCAGAACTGCAGGCTCACGTACGTCACCTCGAACTTCTTGCCCAGCGACAGCGTGAGCGTGACGTTGTGCGGGAACTGCGGGTAGTTCTCCGACTGCCAGCACGTCAGGTTGTGCGGGTTGTTGAGGTCGGTGAGGAAGGCGGGCGGGTGCGCCTTCCTGGGGTCGGACGCGTTGCAGAGGTGGCAGGAGCGCAGCCGCTCCTCGCCGCGCTCGCTCACCACGCAGTAGCGCGCCGGGGGCCGGCCGCAGGTGCTGGACACGCGCACGTCCTTGCCGAAGGCCGCGTTCACGAAGTCGGGGATGCAGCGGCGCGGGTGGCCGTTCTCGTCCGAGCAGGGGTCGGGCTGCGCCGCCTGGCCCGCGAACACGCTGAGCCCGGGCCCGCCGCGCACCGCGCCCACCAGGCACGCCACGGTCGCCAGCGCCGCCAGCGCCTCCCACACGGCGCGCATCATGCTGCGTCCAGCCTGCCCGGGGCCCCGCCGCGCCGACGAGTGGGTCCGCCCGCCGCACACGGCGCCTGCGGAGAGAGGGGAGCTGCGCTCAGCCAGCCCGCCCGCGCCCTCTGCCCACCGCGGGGGGCAAAGGGCGGAGGTGCGGGCGAGCGCCCGGCTTCCCCGGCACCGGCCCCGCGGCGGACTGCCTGCCTCGCAGAGGAAGGCGAGTCCGGGGGGGGGGACTCCCCCCACCCCCCCAAGCCAGCATCGCCCGCGCCTCGCCCCGGCCGAGCGGCGAAGCGGGGCCGCGGGCGAAAGCTCGGGCTTCCCAGCCACCGCCTCCACGCCGCCCGGGGGGCATGCCCGCGCCCGTCCGCCCGTCCTCAGCCAGCCCGCCTAGCACCCCAAATCTTGGGCGCAGGAGAGCGCGGGGGGAGGGGGGTCCATCCCAGCACGACCCGCGCCCCTTCCTCCGGGCAGCCTGGAGGGACCCTCTCCGCTACCCCCAGATCGCGTCCCCGCCGGAGACTCCGCAGTCGGGACTTTACCTCTGCAAAGAGCAAAAGAGAAAGAAAAGTTTGCCGGGCACCGGCCGGGCAGCCCGCACGCCGGACAGCGAGAGGCTCTCCCTCGCCGCTAGCAGACGCGTCCCGCCTCAGCGCGGGCTTGCCAGCTCCATGCCCGGCGCGGCCGCCGCTACCCAGCCCCGGCCCCGGCCCCGGCCCGGCCGCTGCTGCCGCCGCCGCCGCCTCTCTCGCCCGAGTGACGACGCGGCCGCCGGTCTCCCGCCGGTCTCCCGCCGCGCTCGGAGTGCCGCCCAGCCCGCGCCCGGGGCGCACACACACACACTCCCGCTGGCTGGCGCGGACTCGCACACACGCACGCGCGCCTGCGAGGGCTCCGCGGCGGCCGCCACTCGCGCCCGGGGCGGGGGGCGGAGGGGAGCGCGGGGGCGGGGGGCGGGGCGCCGGGCGGGGCGCCGGGCGGGGCGCCGGCCAATAACGTCGGCGAGCAGCCGCCCGCTCCGGAGCCGAGCGTTCACCCCGGGAAAGAAGAAAGTTCAAGGCAGCCGGTCCGGGACGCGGAGAGAGCGGGAGCGCCCGCGGGTGGGAACCCCGGGAGCCCGGGAGAGCACAGCAGAGACAAAGAGAAAGCTAGAGGAGCGCCCGGGGAAACCCCGGAGCGGAGGCCGGGCCCGCGCGCACCCCGCGCTCGGAGGAGGGGCCGGCGGGGGGACGGGGACTGTCAGCCCCGAAGGCGGCCCGCGCTGGCCCGGGAGCCTCGCAGGTTTCCGCCAGCCCCTCTCCTCCGGGGGCGCGCGGGTCGGGTGGGGTGGGATGGGGGAGGGGACGGTCCTCTCCCTCCAAGTCCCATCCAAACACATCTGTGTTTGTTTTCTTTGCTGCGCCGCCCGCCGAGGTCGGGCCTTCCTCTAGCCCAGCCTGATGGCCCTGGTGGCACCGCCGTACAGCTCGGTGCCCCTGTCCGCAAACAGCCTGGGGTCATGAGGAAGAGGAGGATGTGACCTCTGCCTGCTCACCCCTCCTGCCCCAAGCGCCCCCCCGCTCCCGGGGTCTGGAGAGGAGAGAGGGGCTGCTTCTGTGCACCAGTCCCCGCCCCGCCACCCCATCCCCACCTCCCCCCCCACACGCATACACACACACTTCCTCCCTCGGACACACAATTGTCACTGTGAGGTTAGGCCTATCTGTCAGGCACGTGGCTTCTTTCATGCTCATGCAGGGGAGCCTCGGTGGGCAGTAGACTGAAGGGGAAAGAAGCAGGACAGCACCTGGGCACTGACCAGCGCCCCTCTAGCCAGGGCTGCGGAGCCTCAGGCTGGGGGAAGCCAGCCCTCCCAGGTCCCCTGAGGCCGGCTTAGAGGACTTCTTCCTGGCTCAGGTGTGAAGGGTGCTATGCCCTATACGCTCTCATGGGAGCCCACAGCAGCTTTACAAAGCAGGTATTAATTCCTTTTTTGCAAATGAAGACACTGAGGTCTCAGGAGGTGAAGAAACTTGCCCAGCTCTCCCAACTGGTAAACATCAAATCCTTCCTCTCCTCCCCTTTGTCAAATGGATATTCCCACCCAGCTGTAGTCTCATATGGGGCATTCTCGGGGCTGCCCAGCCTCGCCTCACCTCATGTTCTACCTTAACCAAAGGACTGAGGACAGGGACAGTATCCTTTGACCGTCCTGCAGCAGCCACCGAGAGCTCTGGGCTGAGAGTCTGGGACTACATTTCTGTTGCTTTATGTCACTAGGACTAGATCTGGACTGAAAGCCCAGGGTCCTGGTTCTGGCCCAACAGCTGACTTGCTGCCTTAGCTCCATTAAGTGCCTCATTTTGTCTTCTTGGCATTTTCGTAAACTCCGAGACTCCAAGAAGGGGCCTAGGGCTCGCCTGGCCCAGCTCAGTCTCAGGAGAGCCACATTCCCAGGGAGACAGCCCCCCCCAAGCCAGCTCTTCCAGGCCTGGGATTCCCCCCCAGGACAGCCTGGGCCCATCTTTCTGGGGTAACACATTAGCTTTGCCTTCTTGTGCCACTTCCACTGTGCACCTGGTTACTTACGCCTGACCTTGTAGCTGAGAGCATTTCGGGTAACTTACGGGGATACTTCAAACATGGCAAAATCCCATCCATCAGAAAGGGAGCTGAAAGGAGATAAAGGAGATGTTTAACACTTCGGACTGGGGAATTCCAATGGCAGGCTAGGCAGCATCGCCCTTAGGAGCCAGTGTGCCGCTGGCAACTTTCGGTGCTTTATTTTTCTCATTTTCCAAAGGGGTACTTCACTATCTACCTCATAGGGTTGTGAGCATCAAATGAGTTAACATATGACTATTATAGCTTATAATATGAATACGTATTGTACTTATATAATCTACATATATGTAAATGTACATAAAACCAGGCACATCGTAAGTAAGTGGATGTGGAAATGTTAGTTCTTACTATGAAATTGCTACATCTTTATGGAAATTCAAAACTAATAAGTAAATTTAATTTAAAAAGTTATAAAATGGGGGAAAAAGCAAATTATAAAACACTATAGCCCAAAGCACACTGTGCACAGTATCCTCTCGTTTTTTAACTATACATAACAAAAACAGCATTGTTCATTGTGATTATTTCTGGATAGAGAGATTAGAGGTGATTTTCATTTATGTTTTCTTGCATGGTCTCGATTTTGTGTAGTAAAATAAGAGGGAAAGCGAAGAGAAAAAAGAAAAACCAAGAGGAAGGACCAAGTAGAGATGCAGATAGAGCTAAAATGCACCCTGGATGCTCTGTTCACCTCTTGGGGGGCGGGTCACAGATTTGTCCCTAAGCTTCCCCACACCCTCACCCCCCTCCCCCACCCCCAACAGGCAAAGTGAAAAGGAGACCATGTCAATTACACAATTCCCAGTGTCCCGGAGATAAAAACAGACCTATTACTCAAGAGAATTACAACTAACTATTCTTGGTTCTAAAATCAGACAGGAATTTCTCCTGGGGCGGGGGGTGCTTCATACACAGAACATAGTGTGAGGTGACAGCAAACACCTCAACAACATCCCCCGCACAGTCTCAGCCGTGAGCTCCGGGGGACGGTTTTGTGATCGTGGCCCACAATGTAAGCTGTTGGCAGCACACCAAAACACGGGAAAAGACACACTGATAAGGAGGGGCTGAGAGAGGCAAATCAGAGTGCCCCACTCCCCACCCAGCCCGCTCGGTCACCCAGTGCCCTCCAAGCCTTCCTTCCGCTGCTCTTCTGTCTGCAGAGCTGCTGGTGGCCTTTTTTGCACATACTCCCTGGACTGCAGCTACAAGTGGCCTCTGAGCCTAGGACAGTGGTCTTCCGGAGGGGCCTTGGGGGGAAGGCTTTCCACTTTGCTTGTGGACACTTAGGCCTAAGCTATCTTCCTTAATAGTTCCTGGCGAGCTGGACTCTCACCTTGTATCTTGAAGGCCTGGAACATTCTGGGACGCAGTAGAACCTGTCTGCCTCCATTCAAACCCACTTCCCTGTGACTTGTACAGTTGGTCCAATTCCAACTCTACCATTCTGCCTCTTCGAATGTTTGAAAACCCTCCATCATCTTTCAGTTTTATGTCTTTTAGGCTAAACGTCCCTAGTTCTTTCAAAGATTTCAGCAAGGACATTGTTTTCTGACCACTCTGCAGACTCTCCCTATGCCCTCTAATTTGTCAATGTCCATTCCTAAAGCGGACTACCTTTTGAGGGGACAAATGAAAAAAACAGATGTCCGAGTGTTGTGAGAGCTCCTCTAAGTGGGGGTTATAGAGACACACCCGCAAAGGCTGTCAGGCGCTAAGCAGCAGGATCCATGGTTCAGGCTGGAGTTCAAAACATAACAATGGCTGTTGGGTGAGAAAGCAAATTCCCAGGTGTTTCTGCAAGGAATGTGTCTGGAGGGGGAGCTGCCATTCTTGGAGCCCAGCCTCACCTGAAGCCCAGGATCACCCCAGAAGAGGCGAACGTGGCAGTTTCAAGAAAACTTACAAGTAGCCAAAATAGAAGGAGGAAAACAGGAGGGTCCGGTGTCCTAGAAACCAACAGGCAACTTCAGGGAAGCAGGGGCAGTGAGCAGTATCACATGCTTTCAAGGTCGAGATAAGATCTGAAAGGAGTCCTTTGGATTAAACTACAAGGAAGCCATCGGTGACCTTGACCAGCAGTGGCTGAGGAGTGGTGAGGACAGAAGCCAGACTGCCTCAGGTTCTGGAGTGAATGGGAGGTGAGAAAGTGGAAGATAGCGAGTATAGACACCTCTCAAGAAGTGTGAAAACAAGTGGCAGGAAAGAGAGACAGGCAATAGCGGGAAGCTGACACGGGATTGAGAGGACACTGGGATTTTTATTGTTGTTTACAAGATAAGGCTGTTTAGACATGCCTACATATGGATCCGAAGGAGGCTAAGGAGACAGGTTGAAGACAGATAAAACCAGCCTTGTACAATGTGTGGTCAGGTGGTCTGAAAGCTGCTCGTGTTACAATGCAATAGGAAGTGGCACCACCTGCCGAGAGTGTGGGAGCAGGTGGGCGCACCGGAGGTTTCAGACTGGGGGTGAAGGCTGGGTTGGGTCATTACAGAAAAGAGGCTAACGTGTGCTGGGCAGATAAAGGTCCCATTGAAGCCGGTGACGATCGAGGAGAAAGAATGCAGACCAGCAAAGCCGCAGGGCTCCCCTCCCCCCAGCAGCGCTCAGCAGCCTCCCGTGGAGACTTAGAAAAAGCAGAGCAGTTGAATTAATCTCCAGTTGAGGGTTTGTTCCAGGAGGTGGGACAGAAGGACAAGGGGAAGAGGGTGGCTGATGTGGTGGACCAGGAGACAAAGCGAGAGAAGGAAGCGAGGACAGGAGAGGATAGAAGAGGAAAGGAAGATGCCAGGGGTCTAACGCTGTGCTGCTAACTGCGACAGGCAGGAAGCACATGTTGCTAGTTCCGTTTCAGCTTGAAAGAATTAAAGTTAAGCCTGGCCGGCATAGCTCAATGGAGCATAGACCTATGAACCTGCAAGTCACGGTTCGATTCTCAATTCCAGATTCCCGGTCAGGTCAGGGCTCGATCCCCAGTGGGGGGTGTGCAGGAGGTAGCCGATGGATGATCCTCTCTCATTATTGATGCTTCTATTTCTCTCTCTCTCTCCCTTCCTCCCTGAAAGCAATAAAAAGTATATTTTTTAAAAAGAATTAAACTTAAAATAAAATTTAAAGCTCATTCCTCAGTTACCTCTGATTTGGATAGTGCCAATAAAGAACATCACAGAAACTTATATTGGACAGAACTGGTCTAAAAGATTCAGGGAAAAAAGAAGAAGAAATGTGATGGGGAATAACCAGGGAGATTGTGGCCCCAAACCAGATGTCTGAATTGAAGATCCCGGACGTGGAACAAGTCTGGGTGGTGACAAGACCCACTGAGGGTAACATCGGGGATTGGTACTGCCTGGAAGGAGAGGTGAAAATGACTGGAGATTAAGTCCTGGTCAAGTAGCCCTGGATATTAAAGACACTTGGGACCCACATCAGGGCTTGGGACAGAGATGAAAACCAAACCAGGTGCTAGTACCTTCAAAGAAAGGGAAGTGACCTAGATCTTCGATGATCAACCGGTGTGCTGCAAGAATTTTTAAATGGTCCTGGCCAGTTTGGCTCCGTGGATAGAGCATCAGCCTGCAGACTGACTGAAGGGTCCCAGGTTCGATTCCGGCCAGGGGCATGTACCTTGGTTGCAGGCACATCCCCAATAGGGGTTGGGCAGGAGGCCGCTGGTTGATGTTTCTCTCTCATCGATGTTTCTGACTCTCTATCCCTCTCCCTTCCTCTCTGTAAAAAATTAATAAAATATGTTTTTTTTTTTAAAGAATTTTTAAATCATGCAAAACCTGTTTCTTTTTCTTCTTTGGCTGTCGAATTTAAAAAATGACAACAGCCAACACAACAATAGCCGTCTGGTGTGAATGAATAAAAATTACACCTATTATTTTTTGTCAGATTGAAAATATATATATATATATATATTTTTTTTTTTTTTTGGTGTGCCACAGGATTTTAGTAATTAGTTTGTGTGTGCCATGAGATGAAAATGGTTGAAAATCGCTGACCTGGATGGAGAGGAGATTCCAAGGACGAGATGTGGAAGGTGGACTAGCCCTGTGGTTCTGGCCTTAAAGGAACAGGAACAGAGTGTTGCTGGGGTTTTTAATGAAGATGGAAGGAACATTAGGGACTGAGGATGACAACAGCTCCCCCTCCAGGGCGCTGGGTATGTGTGATGCGGGAGAAGAGCCCCACTGAAGGGGGCTGTGTGCCTGGGGCAAGGCTGTGGGACAAGCATGTAGGTGGTGGAACAATCAGTGAACAGGGTGAGGATGCAGGGGAGCACATATCCCAGGGATGGGGCGCACGATGTGGCACCGGCTAATGGAGAAACGAGATGACCCGAGGGGCCTTCACGCTGGGCATGACTGAGGGTTTTACTTTTTCCATCAAGCATTTCTATAATGCTCACTCGGGCCAAGCACTCTTCTAAGAACTTTATCAATCATTAACTCATAATACACATCCCAGGCCTATGAGGCAAGTACTATTATCTCCATTTTACAGAGGAGGAGACTGAGACACAGAGAAGGAATTTGCTGAAGATGCCATCACTGGTAAGTAGAGGAGCAGAGGTTTGAACTAACATGGTCTGGTTCCAGTGCTTGGAGCTCTTAGCACCGATAGGCAAGATGGGCTGGTTGTCATAAGCTTTCCAATAAAGACGGGTCTCGGTGACCTTGAGACAGGGGAAGAAAGTCTGGTCTACCAGAAATATGAGCAGTGACCTGGCTCAGTTGTCTAGTTCAGTTAAGAGGACAGACATCCAGTGATTTGATTTCCAGGACTCCCAACATAGGCTGGAAATTGTAGCTGCAGAGGTGGCCTCAGCATCTGGCCCCTCCAAAAGGGTCAGTGTAGCTTGGATTGATTGTGTTTCTTTTGGAAACGGAAGAATTTAACTTAGACAAAGCTTCATTCCAATTCGCCATAACTGCTTGTGTGACCTTGAGCAAGCTGTCTGACCCATCTGAGCATCAGTTTTCTCACAGTGAAATGGGAGTCATCACTCTGACCTTATAGGTTTGTCAGGGTGATTATAAAGACGTATCTGAAAAGAAAGACGCTGGAACAGAGTAGAGGCTCAATTGGTGCGAGTTTAGAGGGCTTTTTCTTTGATTCTTTTTAACACTTATAATTCTTAGATCAGGCTCCCAGACCCCTCCCCCTGGAAGAATTGGCGGCATCCTCTCATTTCAAGACTTCTAGAGCTCAGCTCCTCTCTCGGCCTCAGGGAGATTGCTCAAGGGCCCTACCCCAGGTCCCTGGCAAGATTTCAGGAGACGTGGCTGTTCTGGAAAAGGTTTGAGAGCACAGGAGAACAGGCCTGGAGAGTGAAGAGGATTCCCGGAGATTTGTCTGCTTCCTCAGTGTTGTTTACTTGCATCTTCAGCTCAGGCCTTCCCGAAGGTAGGCTTCAAGGCTGAGGACTCAAGGCAGGCTTCAAGGCTGAGGACTCGGGAGTTGGGCACAGAAACCATACAAATCCCCAAACCGGCAAATCCTTTAATCTAGCAGAGCTCTTTGAAGGGGTGAAATGCTTGTGGATAAGGGGAACCAGCAGATGTCATTTATTTTCATTTGCAAAAAGGTTTTGACAAGGTCCCACCCGGAACACTGTTAAAATACAGAAAATGGGACACCACGGGAGAAGCTTTGTCATGGATGGAAGCCTGGCCTTGCAGGCAGAAAGCAAAAGATGCAAATAAAAGGATGGTTCTCTAGGCTGAGAAAATGGTGAGTGTGGGGAGGGGCTCGGAGGGGCTCAACTCATGGAGCATCTAGACAAAACCTGAAGGGGCAGGAGTCTTCCCGGTGAAACCTTAAAATGCAGAGGTGACACCGGAGTGACACCCAGAGGAAAGGGGCGAATTGGAGCATCTCAAGAGGTTGTGTGAATGGGCCGTGGAACACGGACAAGTTTGGCAGAAGGTGGCGCATTCAGGGAGAAGTAATTTGAAATACTCTTCTAGGATAAAAGGTTACCAATTAAGGTTGGAAAATACTATTTTAGGAATTGAATACAAACTATTGCCTTAAGACTGTTCCTCCACAGAGGCGCTATCGGCATTCCGGATCAGAAAATTCTTCACTGGACAGAACAGCCCTGCCCATTACAGGACACTGGGCATTCCTGACCTCTGCCCACAGTGAACGTTACCCTGTATGACAAAAAAAAAATTATTTATAGATGCGATTAAGAATCTTGAGATGGGAATATCATCATGGATTATCTGAGTGGGCCTTCAATGCCATCACAAGTGTCTTTATAAGAGAGTGCAGAGGGAGGTCTGACAAGATCAGAAAGGAGAAGGCCATGTGAAGACAGAGTCATAGGGTGGTGTGGCCACAAGCCAAGGAATATTCGCAGCCACAAGAAGCTGAAAGAGACAAGAAATTCATTCCCCTCCAGAACCTGTGGAGGGAGCGCATCCCTTGACTTCCATCCAGTGACTTCTGGCTTCCAGAACTGTGAAATAATAAATTTCTGTTGTTTTAAGCCATTTACATTTGTGGCCACAGGAAGCTAATACACTAACAACCCAGAAATGCCAGAATTAAGAGGGTCCCTTACAGCCCAGCCGGTGTGGCTCAGTGCTTGAGCATCAACTATGAACCTGGAGGTTACAGTTCGATTCCCATTGGAGCATGCAGGAGAAATTGATGAATTTCTCTCATCATTGATGTTTCTGTCTCTCTCTCCCTCTGCCTTCTTCTCTGAAATCAAGGGAAGAAATATATATATTTTAAAGAGGGTTCTTTACACATATCAAAAGGCGAGCTTGGGGTAAATGAACGGAACAAGAGGGAATGCTAGCACTCAGGTTTTGAAATGCTTGTGAAGTCTTCCTCTGGGTCTTCTCATGAGCTGTGGTCATGTCTCGCTGTCCTTTACCCCCCACAAAGCTGTGTGCAGCCCTTCAATATAAGCTTGCCAAGTGCCTGCTCTTAATATTAAGGTATCATAAACCCCCTTTGCTGGAGGCCAGGGCTGCTGCACTGTTTATAATTTTGAACATATTCCAAGAGCAAGTCAATAGCCCCCTGAGCATTTGAAAGAAGAGGAGTCACATATCAGGGTCTTTAGTCCACAGGAGAACCAAAGCTCCTCACTTAGAAGAGTCTATAAGCTGAGGTCAGGCATGTTCTGTTCTTCCAGCGTCACAGAGAACCATAGGTTAGGGTCCTTGGCGGGATGGGTGATTGCTGAACAATGTCACACTGAGAAGTGACAACTGACAGTAGAACCTACCCCAGTCACCACCCGGGGACTTAAGACAGGTCCTACCCAGATTCATTACTGTGTTAGAGCCCAGTGGAGACAGAGAAGAATAGAAGGAGCCCCTCAAAAGCATCCATCCAGTGCTCCCCAGTTTACAAGTTAGGAAACTGAGGCGGGGGGCTGAGCGAATTGCCTAGGAGCAGATGTTCCTAAAGACGGCTGTGAGTCATCAGAATAGGCTATGGGTCACCCATTTAACCAAACCTAGGGGACACCTGCTACGTATTCAATCCTGCTGACCTTGGTGGAAACAAGATCATGATTTTTGATGGGAAAATGTTTTTCATGAAATATTATTACATAAAAAGTTTCTGTGCTTCAAGAAGTAATCTTCATGCCCTGACTGGTTTGGCTCAGTGGATAGAGCGTCAGCCTGCGGACTGAAAGGTCCCAGGTTCGATTCCAGTCAAGGGCATGTACCTTGGTTGCGGGCACATCCCCAGTAGGGGGTGTGCAGGAGGCAGCTGATCCATGTTTCTCTCTCATGGATGTTTCTAACTCTCT